>SDVV010030938.1:0-11611 GCA_016164225.1 Gammarus roeselii
GGTGGATTTGTTCACTTTGCATTCTAGCTTTAATGTATTATTTTTAAATTAATATTCCATAATTGTTCAACACATCACTGCCGGGATAAAACTACTTGTGGAATATCAAGGTTTTGTCCCCGTTACCGATTAAAACGTATCTATCCTATTTCGATCCTGCTAGCGACAAACTTCCGAATAATAAGTATGCCTCGGGAAAGAAAAATCCATCATAATCCGTTTATATTAATTTAACGTTCATTGAAAATGTACCTTTTTAAAAAAATCGATTTCCTCTCATTTCATTGAAAAATTTAGAAAAACTTTAAAATTACGAATTTTGTTGAAAAATAATACCATCCGAAATAAGTTTTATACAAAGATCAATTCACCTTCATAACTGAAAAGTGCTGCGCTATCAGACATAACAAAAAACATTCATTAAAACGAGTGCATGGCCCCAGAGGAGTATATAATGAAACGTCTTATTCTCTTTGGCCCCATCTTATCAGTTAAGAGTACAGGGACCATCAGGATCGGACACCAAGGCCCACCCCCCTGTTGTGCTTACTGAGCCTTACAAATTTGAAGGGAAAATGTTACAACCGCCCTGAAAAAATCTTTCAACTGATCATACTGATTGGATCAGAGCAACAGTGGAAGAGACAAGTGCGACTAGACAACATGTATTGCTACGCCGCCGAGGAAGTAAATAACCCTCTGTCCATTTCTCAGCGGGCGTTCAAAATCGTATTAATCCACTTCTGGTCGCGCGTTTTGTTGTAGGTAAATGTCTGACCTAACCTCGTTCGCCCTCAAGTTATACCAGCGGCAACAACTTTTCTAATGCGCCCACCCTTAGTGCAAAGTCTATATCTTAGTACCTTTATTCTCACATGAACAATAAATGTTCAACTCTGCCCACAATCTTTAATGAAAATTAAACGGGAGCAGGACCTTTAGCTGATGATTGCTGTGAGACTATCCTGTGTGCTGGCTGTCCAATGCGGACGCCCGAGCACGTAACACCGACAAAGAATGTGCGCATTTGGTTAGACATCACACAACTTGAATAATGCCGCGGACTTACGGCATAGTGTTTTATTTTGTTTCATGAGTTATTATCAGCTTATTTCTTTGCATGTTTTGTCGCACAAAGCATCTGTGCCAGAGCCAGCCCAGCCCTGTCCAGCACTCGTGTTTGTGACGAATGTAGCCTTCGAGCTATCAATGGCGCAGCTTTACGTGTCTGCGTGAGCCATGGAGACGAGGAATGAAAGGGGCCGTTATGAATGCTCAAGTACACTGCGGACGTTATAGGACTAGTAAAATGAATATATATTAAATTGCCGTTCAATTAGCTGTATAATTATTTATTCTAAATCATCACACCGGCAAGTACCGGGATCGGAGGAAACTTCCTCTCACGGCTTCTAGGATTTTCTTTTATAAAGTCATCCTCTCCCGTCATCGCACCAAATTACACGACCTTATACTCGGGCTTCCAGAATAAAATATTGATTCTTACAATAGGCAAATATGTATTTTGTAATCATACGCTCAGTCGCAAATGCACTTGATTTACGTGGACTTTAATTGTAGTCGTTGTGTAAGCCTATCATGAAGGAGGACCTGTTGGCCGTGTGTCAACAGTATGTGTACCATAGATAGGCAATGGAACGATGACCGGAGACAATTAGGCCCACTGGTCGGCACGGCGATACAAAGCCTGTGACTGTTGCCCCTTCAATATGATATTTACCACACAGAAATATGACGATTCAAATTTTCATCTTGGTGAACCTGCCAATACTCATACTGGGAAGTAGAAAACGAAAATTCGTAATGATTAATGGACAGAAAAATCTAAAGGATGATTTTTTTTCTACAGTGTATATTATGAAGCCGTACCAACTGCATTTTGCAGCCTTAATTGTTCTACAATATACTCGTTAGAGATGATGTAGCCAAGATTTTGAATTTCCTTGCCATACCCCAGGTGCGACAGCGGTTAGTTTTATTTCAGTCGAGAGATAGTCGTTAGAAACGAGCGGTCTAACGAAAATGTAAAGTTTTTTCAGTGTTTTATTCAATATCATTGGGGTTAATCAAAGGTTAGCAACACCAACTGCAACAATGATGAATGAGATAGAAAGGGATGATTCCAAGGCCATGTATTGAATTCGACGTATGTCAAGTTGTAGAAAAATAAAATCATTGGTATGTGGCAGACATCGTCGGAAATGGAGTTCGATGGGTCGGCCAGTGACCCGTGTCGATGCTGTGCCCGCCGACATGACATGATATGGGATGTTATAGCATGAATAGCATGTGTAGACATACAACATACATGGCATGATATTGCTGATTGAGTAAACCTAGATATGAAGCATATTTAGCATCAATGTTCACATATAGACCCAGAGAAAGTGCACTTATCGACATTTTGATGAGTTACACAAAACTACCAAAATGAGACTTCACTACCCATCTCCCATCTCCCCTCCTCATTGGCATTCAGCGCTCAACTTCCAGTGTCACTGTACTATGAAGCTAGTCTTTTTCCTCCTGACCTCTGTCGTGAGGAACAATATGGGCGTTTCCTTCTCCAGCTTCATCACCTGGTCTAATTGGCAGGTCAGGTGGACTTCTGCTCGGAGCCTGCAATGCCTGGGCCCACATAAAGCACTATTGATACCATGGGACTAGCAGGGGACGCAGTCCCGTTCTCTATGAGTCCCTCTTTGCTCTCTTACAACTTGGTACAGCTTTCTTGAATAAATAACTTCGCAGAATTGGCCAGTGGGATTCCCCAGATTTCTCTTCTTGTCGGTCTGATCGAGCGGTCTACCATTTATTTTTTGTCGGCCCTCATTCACATGCTTCTCGACACCGTCTGATGATTAGCCTACGTTCCTAATGGCCCACCTGGAAACCCTAGTACAGCTGTTGTCATCAAGTTTGTTTATGCCTTTATCCCCTTCACACGCTGCTTCGACCGACCGCGAGTTTTTTCTCTGCTCTTTAGCCAGTCCCAGAGCCAACTTACTTTGGTCAGTTGGCTTTGAGACCGGTGATGAGAAAAAGTTCCATTCCGTTCCATTATTCTCAAAATTCTAATCTATCATTCCAACCTCGCGGAATTTTTGCATCTAGCTTCAATGAGGACACAGCAATATGATCGAAACATGAGGGGGAAAGAGAACCGTGATTCACTTGAGTACGTGTCAGGTGGCAGCAGCCTGGTGGCCTGAAATGAAACATCATGGTCAGCAAATAGCTCTTCAATCTCGGTGAACCAACCATACGTAGGGAAACATCAAAACCCACTGAGATACGCTACTGTTGCTTTTCTCTACTCTCCAATATTCTGCCAGGCATATCCATGAATTTGAGATATTCCTCCATATTTTTGTCTGAGTTAAAAGGGAAGTAGACATTTCATTACAGAACAGAACTCTCAGTAAATGTAATGCTTATATCCATAATTCTCTTGAATTCGTAGTGCCTAATTGTTAAATTTAGACTCAGTGATTGTTGTCAAATGAAAGTCAATCCTTCATGGGGCTTCGCTGCCTTGATCCCCCTCGTCTCATCAACAGAGAAAATTAAAAATGAACAAATATTTTCTCCTCAAGACGACGATAAATTAAGTTGCCATGGTGAAACCACGTCTCCTTCAAAGCTATTAACCGTATGTTTGCAAAGGTGTGCGATGTAGGCTTGCCATGGTGAAACCACGTCTCCTTCAAAGCTATTAACCGTATGTTTGCAAAGGTGTGCGATGTAGGCTTTGCAAATTTCCCGCTAAAGCGAAACAATTCTGAGAGGAACTAAAAATTATTATTCTGCTGCCATCATTAGACTTCATTTTATAGGTGCTGAGTCCTGCGTTGGATCCAGCCCGTGCCTGTTGAAATATACCTGCATTTTGCTTCCCATTACTCCTAATCTGCTTCACTTTCTTCATCTGGCTGGTTGTTGTCCTTCGGCAGGCGCATATTCCACTTGACTAGCTGTAGGTGGGTCCTCTCTTCCCAGATGTTCTCGTCAAAGACCACCGACTCTAGAAGATTGACGTCCCAATGTATCTGAAAACTGACATTTTCCTTTCGTGCTTGGACGTTCTTGCACTTGGACGATGTTCACCAACGTGCTGCTTCGCTCGTTCCTTCATTTTCCTTAGAAGGTACCTACTTACAGGGCACATTAGTGACACGAAGAGTTTAGCAGTGTCATTAGTCACGATGCTCTTCATCAGTGAGCCCATTTCATATCTTCACATTAGGGTTGTTCTTCAACGTCTTCTGCTTTCACATTGCAACACATCTGTGAATTCCTGCCTATTGCTCGGCAACGTTTGGTCATCACCGCTCGAGCCTGAATAGATGTATTGTGCTGAGGATGCTTCTTAATGCATCTCACGATGGATTAGCTTACAATAAAAATTAATTTATGGAAATTACTGCCATCTTTACAGTTGTCAGTTACTCATAAACTTAGGCATGTATACATTTATTGTGTACGTGCAATGCGGCCTGTATCTGTTATGAATCCAGACTGGAAAAGTTCACCCGCATGTTATAAATCAAATAGCGTCATTAAATACAAGTGCCAAAATATGTGCAAGTCAAAGTGTATACTTACATTTTGCAAAAACATTTTGCAAATACATATTGACTTATCTGCAAACTGACAATATAATTTTTAAAAACTTCGTTTGAACTGATATGCAAAGCGCTGTCTCCCCGCGCCCACTTGGGATAGAGTTGCAGGAGCTGGGCCAGTAGAGCTTCCTCCTCTGAAACTCATAGTTTTGCCGTATTTATCGTTTTGGAATACCACGAACTAATTTAAAAATAACTCAAGAAATATGAATTGATCTCCATCATTTATATTTATATTTTTGTGCATTGTCGAAACTTTGAATAAATTAGTTTAGTTGCCCAAAAAACATTGTTATTGTCAATTATAATAGTCAAGTGACTAAAGTTCTGCGCCCAGAGCAGTGTTAAATGAATGGTGTGAATGGACAAACTAATTTCAATAAGTATCTATTTAGAATGGCCCACCGTCAAACAAGTCTGCTGTGTTGACAATTCATTACAGAACACTGTCAGACAATAGCAGCTTTGTCGAGCTCTTTGTAAACTGTCAATTCAAACTGTTCAAGTGATATGCAAGAAGGTGTAGGAATGCAGATAAAGGTTTCGTGGTGATTCCAAAGGCTGATCATTTTGTGTCCTGAAATACATGCTTCGAATTAATAAAATGTACTACTTTAAGAAAAGAATCAGTAGCGGCCAAATGTAGAACTTAGTGGAGTATTGGAGCATCGGAAGCGCCTGAAAAGGAATATCGGAATGGGTCAAAACTTAGGTATTGGTAGTTCGCTTGTTCATCCGTAGGCGTGGGATGACCAATCCGGTCATCCAGTTATAAGATGCTGGTGTTGCTACCCGCAAGCGCCTTGACCTGAAACTTAGTATGTGAGGAAATAGGAAGAAAACAAGTCTAGTTTCTCTTTAATTAACGTTGCTTTGTTGATCCCTTTGTGAGTCAACAAGCAAACAGTACTTACAGAATCTATTCAATTTGATTTTAAACCTGCATTTATTTAATTTCATTGATACATTGGCATGCAGGGTGACAGATAATCATTTCACGATTTGTAGAATTCAATTTAATCATAAAATCGTAAAATCGAAATGGATTATTTCCAAAAATCAAAATTCATAAGCATTCACGTGTGTTCTTCAGCTTACAAAGAGTACATGGAATTAATTTTAGATAATTGGATCATATTTTGGAAAGATCGAAGTTGTCCACGAATATTAGCTTGATAGCAGAAAAAGTCGAATCATTGCTGTTGCACTGACTTTCTGGGCGGATAGATGATGATTCATTCTATAGATCAAGAACACTTTTTTTTGTATTTTATTATTACTTATTTCAGTTGCCGTATTAATTATCGGTGCCCTTTCTTCATGCTGATCAATTTTACATCTGATCAGCATGTGTTGTATCAGTTAGTCCAGTTCGACTTACGATGGGAGAGATTGCACTCTCACGGGCGTATATATAAATGGGCGTATAATAAACATCCGAGTACAGAGAGGCGTGTCCGTGATTGAGTGGTGAAGCGATGCTGATTGTGTCCTACGTGTGGGGAAGTCTTTCACTGCATGCCATGGCACTCTGCGTGGAGAGGTCGAGTCGAGGTAAGTCGAGGCGGGTATGAGACGAGTCGACGGGGCCAGCGATAGGTCGAGATGAGTCGAGACTGATTAAGACGAGGTGACCCAGGGGATTCGGAATACTCGGGGAACCGGAGGACCCTTCTGGGGCTCTTTGAGACCCTTTTGAGAAACTTTGGAATACTCTTGAGACCCTTCGAGACTCGATGGTCTCTTCCCCCCTCCCACGCTACAAAATTCACCCTATTAAATATTGTATGTATTCAACGCTTTAGTATATACAATAGACTGGTCGAGAAGCTTTGAGTATGTCGAGACTAGCCGAGAGGGGCTGAGGCAAGTTGACTTGCGGGGATGACGAACCGGGACGAGCAGAGAAGAGGTGAGGCAAGCCAAGACAGACTAAGACAAGTGGACCGCAGGACTTGGGGGACTCTCCATGACTCCTTCAGGTCCCTTTGGGACCCTTAGGAACCTCTTCCCACGATGCAAACCCTATCCTCTTAACCAATGAAAGTGTGATGTCCATTATTTAAATACTTCTTCCTGACCATGATGTACTTGCGGGGCGGAGGAGAGGCTAGTCGAGGCTTTTCAAGGCGTGTCGAGATAAGTCGAGACTAGTTGAGGTAAGTCGAGTTGGGTTGAGTTAAGACAAGTCGAGACAGGTTGAGATGAGGAGACCCGAGGGGCCCAGTAGAACTGGCGGACCCTTCTGAAACCATGCGGGACCCTCTTGGGACCATATTGGACCTCTCTTGAGTTCCCTTGCTGGGAACTCAAGGTCCCATATGGGACCTCTTGAGAGACCTGTGCTCCCATCATATCTTTCCTTAATTTCATTTTTTTCGTAATGCAAAAATCTGTCCGTTGAAATAATGCAAGAATAATTGGGCAAAAATATGTTTGTAAGCCTGTGTTTAAGTCCTCAGTTTTCTGAGTCTGTGTGTGCTGGCGTGTGCACGGACCGCATGTAAATTTTGAAATCGACCTAATCCTCTTAGCTGTAACCTTGCATTCTGTTAGAGTACACTATCCGTGCGCAATAGTGAGCGCATGCACTGCAATTGAATATTCTGAATGGTGGAAGTATTATTCCTGTATGCATCAGCGTGCGTATGTGCCGCTGCTGAAATGTCCAAATGATTCTGTTTGCAGTAATGTTATTGTTCTCGCTCACAATGGTGTACGAGCTTAGTAGAATCGATGATCTTTGTGCCCTACGGGGAGCTTGAGAAAACTTGTTCGACCATTGTAAGGCGTGAGGCTAGGACGGCTTCAATTTTTTTCGTTACCTTTGTATAGATAATTTGTTCAAAATGTTGAATAATTGATAGTGTGTCGGCATTTGGCATCTACGAATGCGAACAGCTTAGTTAAATAGAAACGACTCTTCCGGACGTACTGCGTTTAAGTGGCTTAGACCAGGAACAGTTAACAAATAGTGAAGAAGTGATCGTAGCTCTGTTTCATAGGAAAATATAAAATCATATCAATTACCGATGCGCCAACTGATTCTTTCCATAGATACAAATACGGACACTAGGCCGAAACCCCCAGGGAGTGGGTGGCCAATGGCAAGGTGCATCATACGCCCATCTCATACACTCACACTGAAACAACTTAGCTCTTTTGCGCGAAAAAGTCCGGCTGGAAGACCCCGCAACACACTCTGGGTCATGAGGGCGGTCCGAAGTCAGTTTACCCCTGATGCGTCGTAGTGACCGGGCTGACGACCAACCCGTTTCTCAACGAGACGGGGAAACATCCCAGGGCAGCGTTAAAAAATTATCCAGTCACAGCCATTCTCCACTCACGCCAATCCTTTGAACGCTCCCTCGCTACCTCCACACTCGTGTCTTTTTTTTTCTATCGCCGGCTTTACAACGCCCATCCACCAAAACTTCAGTCTACCTTCGGGCCAACATCAACTCACCTCCGTCTTCTTCATCCTCACCATGTTCCCGAACCATCTAAGAACCCGCGAATCTACTATGTCCTCAACTTCTTCACCATCCCTGTCCTCGTTCGAACAACGCCGTTATTGGTCCTTCCTCTCTGCGTCACTCTAGCCGTACTTCTCGCACATTTCGTCCCGAAGACATGCAACCTTCTCATTTCTTCTGCTCTCAAACCCCAAGTCTCAGCTCCGCAGAGAACAGTTGGAACATATCCCCCTTAAAACAACCCTCTCTTTGCTTGCATCCCCTACGTCCTACATTTCGTTACACTTTAAGTGTACCCAATACTTTACACCCTTCCTTTACTCGCGACTTCACCTCAGTTTCCACTAGTTCAGTCTTCTCAACATGGGAGCCCAGGTAATTAATACACTGAACTTCTTTCAATAACTCTCCATTTAGTAGAACACTAATTCTGCTCGCATCGATGCTCCTCGAACATTTAAATATTATACTTATACCCACGCTCACTCGAAGCTTCCTCCTCTCAAACTCTCTACCAAACTCCGACACCAGCCAACAAAACTTATCCTCCAAATCCGCCACGAGAGCCGTATAATCCGCTAACAGTAACTGACTCAACTGCTAACACGCCTATTCGCTTCTAACAGCTCTAAGCGACGACCATCACCCTCTCGTCAACCTCCCTAACCATTCCATCCAAGTAAAGAATAAATAGCCAAGGAGACAACGCAGCCTTGTCTCAGTCCCACTTGCAATGTGAACCAAGCACTCGCTCCGCTCCCCTCTCAGACCTGCTCTGCTGCCAACATAGAATTTTTGGACTGCTTTCAACAGATTTTCGCTCAATCCATACAAACGCAATGCCCGTCACAGCGCTTCTATGTCGACTCTGTCGTAGGAATTTTCCAGATCCATCAAGGCCCAGAACACATCTTTTTCCTTCGCGAAGTACTTCTACTAGACTTGTTTCCCTGCAAAATTCTGATAGGCACACTCTCTATCACTCCTGAAGCCACACTGTTCCTCGCCTATTGCACCATCCGTACAGTCTAATCCGTTTGATCAGCATTCCCCGTAACAACTTACCGACAACACATGACAAACTGATACCTCCCGAGTTGCAGCATTCATTTGTATCTTCTTTGCCCTAATACAGAGGAACAATGCAAGCACTACGTCAATCAATCGGCACCACGGCCGACACGAAACACAGATTCAGTAGCCTCACCAGTCATTCGACAATTGTCACTCCACCCCTTTTCAGGCCCTCAGTAACAACGCCGTCCAAGCCATAAGCCTAACCTGCTTTCGTCACTTTTACCGGCTCCCCAGATGTCGTAATTTTGTTGCCAAACATTTTGCAAAGACACGCAACGTCACGCATTCGGTTTGAGACGGTTCACACCAAGATTCGAACTGTTGCCCGATAGAGGGATCCTCACAGACACAGACACTGACACGTAGTTATATACGTAGTTATTTTATCATGTTTGTATGCTTTTTTCCTCGATAATCATAGGAATGTATGTTTAAGAGGTGTAAATCCGTACTGCATCTTAGTGGAATTTTGTCATTGAACCCTAGCAAATGTGTAGTTTAACGTTTTAGAAGACGATTTACTGGATGGATGGGTCCTGGTGTAGAGGTGTACACTCTTTGGTAGTCATTTGGAGTTCATCCATGTTCAACGTGAAATTTGTTATATATCAGTGGTAGATTGCTGAGAAGTGACCTAGTAAAGCATTGTCGAGTTCGTTGTTATGATACAGTGGGCTTTGATTTTGTCCTATCAGAGGCATTGCATCAGTTAGATCTAGGGATTTGTTATAGATTTGAACGGATACCGTAGTATTAATACTTTATTATGCATGAACAGTGTTTGTTATAAATGTCAGATATTTTCGGTATGGCTGTTATGTTAGTATACGATTTTTCATTTACCAGAGCACGTGTGAAACTGGTGTAGGTTAAATCCCATGGGTGTGGTAGGATACGCTGTATATCATAGTTAATCAATGTCGGTTCGGGTAGAGTAAGGAATCTTATTTAGCTATTTTATAGTTGTTGTTGTTGTTGATGTATGATTTTGATTGGTTATCATAGGAATATGTCTGTATTAGGTATAAATTTGGCTATTGGGTATAAAATACACTTAATTTGATATAATAGTCCAAAATATTGGTATGTTCTACCTCTCGACATTGAATTTGGGTCCGGTTCCAAGACGTCTTGGAAAACTAATCTACCGGATTTGTGTAGAGTGTTAGTGTTAAAATTTCTCATTAATTTAATGTACATCCCAATTATGTTATCCGCTCGTATGTCTTAACTAGATGCTTATTCCCGCAGGTCCTACTTTTATAAATGTTTGTGATCCGCTTGCAGTTTTGTACAGTCAGAAATTATTGATTAATTCAGGCTTTGTTATGAGATTTTGTTCCAATCAGAATATCTGACTTATTCAAGCACTCACAATATCCACTGTAACATTTTTCACTAAAAGTTTGTGATGATGGCCGTAAACCTAACCCATCCTAATCATCCTAACATAATCTAACCAAGAATTATATTTTTTCCCGTTTTCATGCTTATGTTATGTATTTCTTCATTGATTTAAGCTTTATTCATAACAAACCTCTCCACATGGCTCTTTAGTTTATACAAATCTTTACCAGTTTTTGTACCTATATAATTTTTTTTTTTCACTTTGCTTGGTACAAGTCCAGTAATATCGATTAGTTTCAAATAATGTAAGGTGATCGCTCGTTAGTAGGCTGTAGAGTTCAAAACGGTTATGTAAGCTTGCCGCATATGCCAGTGATTGTTATGGCATATGATGAAGCAGGTTTTATGTAGGTTTTACTGTTAGTATAAGATTATTGTTGTAATGTTGGATTTGTTGTTCCTACCATTTCCGTCTATTTTAACGAATATCGAATAAACCCACTCCAACATTTTACCATAGTTCTGTGATGCATGGTTCGCAATCAACAAAATCTAGGATATGTCAATATACGACAACATAGATTTAATATCAATGGAGGCAAAAAGGGTTGCCATACACTGCCAGATGCATTAATCCCTAGGAAACCTAACCTAACAGTCAAATTACCCAATAGTTATGTATTTTATTCAAGTTCGATGCTTATATGCGGTATTGATATATATGAATCTCTCCACTTGGGCTGTATATTTAACATAATATTGGCAGTTTGAATACGCTTCTCCAATTTGATCCAGCAAATATCCTTTTGCAGATGTTTAGATTCCAGAATTTTATCGATATCTCTATTACATATTTGGACGAGCCGCTGTGACCGAAACGTAAACTTGGCAAGATGGCATGTTTTTATTTCAACGTGAACGCGGCTTTTTCAAGCATCGGCTCGTGAGGGTAACCTACTCTAAACTGCCCTCCTCCCTCTCTCCCTCCCTCCCTCCCTCCTCCTGTATCATGTAACCAAAACACTATCAATCTTGCCTCTACGTCTCCACCACCTTCGTCCGGCT
>SDVV010030940.1:0-11610 GCA_016164225.1 Gammarus roeselii
TATATATCATCGACAGACAACTAATTTTGGTCGACTATTGTGCACCGATACCCGAGTTTGGCTGATAGTGATACTCCATTTCAAGGCGCAAGCTCGACAACGAAACTCACTTCATTATGTCTCTCAGCAACAGCGGGAGGACATTGTTTTACACAAACCGATCGATACTCCTATCATTTAATAAGCCAGTCGCAAGGTCGACAACGAAACTTCTTGTATATTATGTCTCTCAGCAACAGCGGGAGGACATTGTTTTACACAAACCGATCGATACTCCTATCATTTAATAAGCCAGTCGCAAGGTCGACAACGGTACTTCTTGTATATTATGTCTCTCAGCAACAGCGGGAGGACATTGTTTTACACAAGCCGATCGATACTCCTATCATTTAATAAGCCAGTTGCAAGGTTGACAACGAAATTTTTAGTATATTATGTCCCAGCAACAGCGAGAGGACATTGTTTTGCACAAGCTGATCGATACTCCTATAATTTAATAAGCCAGTTGCAAGGTCGAAACGATACTTTGAGTATATTGTTATCCAGCACCTGTGGGAGGACATTGTTTTACACACTGCTGTATTCTTCAGTGGTACAAGTGTATACCATTCGTAAGGGTTTCAGACCTTGATAACGTTGAATCGTTCTCATTAATATCGCCGACTTCTCAAAAGTTATCTTTACAAACGATGCATCATTAAAATTCTTTGTGGAGTAGGACAATCATATTCAATGTGTTGACAAATTCTAATTTATAAAATTGTAATTTTTTTTGATGAATCTCTAAATTTTTGAAAAATCTTTTCTTGTACAATTTATAAGGATCATGGAATGCAATATGCAATTTGAAAGTTCTTATGAAGTATTACAACAAACTTGGAAGTATTTTGCAATTAGAACTTGTTGTTCTTGCTAACATTGCTGCGTCTCTTGTTCTATGTATGTATCGCCAACATTTTTATAGCTATAGCACACGAACACATCATCCCAAAGCTGTTGTGGAATTCTATAGTAAAATGAGAAATATATATTTGACAAGTTGCATTGTTTATTCAAATCTATAAATCATCAAAATGACTATTCCCCCTTCCACAAGGGGTGGAGTGTTAACTACATGCGCCAGTCACATTGACATGGAGTGATGTACAGTGTAGGAAAACTTTGTGTCTGTGGTTGCAATGCCTACAAGCACAACCCTATTTGCTGACGCAAGCGTTTTACAGCACTGACACCAGGGCCTCATTATGCTTGTGTACAAAAGCTTATTGCATCATATCCAATGGTCGAATATCATGAGGATCTAGGTAAACAATCTGACGACCCTCGGGAAGAAGTTGCTTCACGGAATTCCAACCTAAATCTTAATTATCTGAAAGAAATGTTGTCATCAAATTACGCATTTTTTGGGTCAGTTAACAGATGATGCTGGGAGGCATGATCCTTCCGCTGTGGTAGACAATGTCCAGTTTCCTTTTGAATTTAATATCTATAACTTGTAGATGTTAGATGTGACGAAAGATTAACTGCATATGTGCCAGTGTAACAAGCACATTTGGGTCAACTCCCACGCTCTACTTTCGAGTTTCCTTGTTTGCTTTTTTGATTGGGTTCTGAAATCCTGCGATGTCCAATTGCACCTGCAACCTGATGCCGCGATTGCCTGACACAAAATTCATCCATTTCGAATGGATTTTGTGTCAGCTTATAACTAAGTTTTTAGAGTTACTGCGCTAACACTAAATTCGTCCATTTTGGATGGATTTTGTGTCAGCTTATAACTAAATTTTCAGAGTTACTGGGCTATCACAAAATTCGTCCATTTCGGATGGATTTTGTCAGCTTTTAACTATGTTGTTTCAAGAGAGTTACTGCGCCCACTCAAGATCAATCCATTTTGATTTGCCCAGCCAGAGCTACTGAATCCTGCTACAACCCTCGACTTGACTAATTTGGACTGACCTGTGCAACCCGTGGTGCCAACCTCATCTTATTTGCTGTTCGGAATTGGACGAGAAGCTATCATGAGGCTTTGGCTTTCCTTCAAAGTTTGGTCCTGCTTATCAAGATTGAAACGTCAACTCTAGCCTGGTTCAGCAGCAGAATGTTCAGAGACAATGGAACGCTAGTGTTCTTCTTTATATGCAATGTAGAATATTTGCTTGCGTGGACACGCATGGTCTCAACGAAACCATGACTATTTATGTTTGTGCAATTTAACTTCATTTAATTTTGTGTTTGGTTTTGGAACTGCTCTCAATAATCTGTTTTCGTGCCAAAACTCCCATAATCTTGTACAAATTTCACTGTAGCTGCTCGCCAAGTAACTTTTTTCCCAACCTACCTCAAATTTAACAATTTATATTGTACTCTGAACATATTCAAAATTATTGATTAAGTTGTGTGGAACCATACGACCATACTAAATCTAATTATTTTACAGATATTTTGTACTGACTAACCTAGTTCTATCTTGACTTGACTGCTGTATGATTTTCAGACTCTTGTATTTGAAGTCGTGTCTTTTATTTACATTTAATTTAATCTATAATCAGGGCATTGCTCCCATAGTTTTGCACCTAATAGCTACCGTTAGGGGAATCGACATGGCGCCTGACCCCTTCGAGTGTTTGGTTTGTAAACAGACCTACAACAAAGGGAACAGGCGGCCTCTGGTGCTGCCTTGCCACCACTCCTTCTGCCAGCGATGCCTGCAAGGAGTTAAGGCCTCGTCGATGAACCCTGTCTGTCCTGTATGCCGATACGACCTCTCCAGAAGCAGCATTGAAAGCTTCGTTTTTTGTCACCAGCTCGTTCCTGACAAAACTGAACTCAAGAAGACAAAGGCCGAACTAAAGAAGAATAAGGCCGAGAAAAACGATAAGAATGTTTGCAAGCAACACGAAGATCTCGACTATCTGTTCTGGTGCCAGAACTGTCTCTGTCCTGCGTGCAAGAAGTGCCTGCACAGGATGCACAAGCACTGTGACTGGGTTGTCCTTGATGAACACGTGGACAAACTAAGCCAGGAATTCACCGAATGTGTGAAGGTCCATACGGAGCAGGTCAGTGAGTTGCACAAAGCAGGCTTCACCAACCGTCGCCAGCTGAAGACGATAAAGCGAGCCATCGACTGCCTGAAAGGCATGGAAGAGCAACTGGAGACGTACTATCGCCTTCTGGCCTCCGTAAACGATGAAGCAGAGGACTGCCTGGAGAAACTGGACAAGTGCCAGAAAGATGCTGTCTCAGGAGCCGTCGACCCTCTGATTCTACTCAAGCTCAAAGCGGAGATCACCGCAAAGCTGCAGGATCTGCTCCGAATGCCCGATCAGCCAGACATGCCCTTGCTGAATCTTCTTGAGAACTACGAGGTAAATCGGCCGCGTTTTGTCCTTATAAGTTCCATAAAATCTTTGTCGCAATGCTTTGTGAGGTGTGCATTTTTTTGCAAAATCGATGCTGCCCAGCAAGGTTCATTGCTTGCTTGCCTCATTATGATGTCTTGTTGTGTGCTTTTGTCAATGGAAAAAGATGCATTACATTCCATGGCTCTATAAAAAACATGAATTAAATGATGCTAGTCTTTCGAATTAGGAGCGATTTCAATACATTACACCTGTAAAGGTGCCGTTACAATGTTTTTCACCAATACCAATGCTTTTTTTTTTTAAATCGATTCTGATACAATTTCTGGTATTGAATGATTTTGTAGCTACCCTTATGAATAACTCAATTAATTTACCTATGGTTATAAAAATCCTTATCAAAGTCATCTCTGAAGCTTACAATTACCGAAAATGTATGCCTGGAGTGAGTGTTTTTTGGGCTGCAAAAGAAGGGTGTTGATAAAACAAATGAATAACTTTGGGAGAATAATTTGTATTGGCTGCAAAGAAAGTGAACTGATGAAATTGCAATTACAGACAAATGGTCACTTGGAGATCTATTTTTCTTGGCAGCAATGATAGTGTATGGATAAAAGTCAATTTGCAGAAAAAAACTTATTGGCTGCAATCATGAATACTGAAGAAATACTTAATTGCTGACAGTACATGGTTTCTCACTTCTGTTTTGTCACCTTTGTTTCTCACCTCCCACAGACCAATAAGTGAGATCATATGAAGCCAGAGAGGCCGGTACAGCTGCACGCGTCAGTATTACCAGGGTTAAAGAGCCAACAAACACAAGTTTATATAGTGAGATTAGTGCGCACTGATGGCCTGAATTAAGAAAACCTATTTGTGACAGTAGAAGAAAAGGAGGCTCTTCCTAACAGAGGATAGAACAAAATACACCCAAACCACGCAATACATGCACAGAAAAAGACACCGCAGCCTCCCCAAACATGTGCCAATGTCAAACAGTCTAAGACCCCACCAAGAAATCCAAAGATCAAAAGCCAAACAGCAGACTGCAGACCTGGCTGAAGAAACTCAAATAAAGCTTTGCCCGGAACATCCACCAGCAAACTTGAAAGTTGTCCGGCAATCTGAGCCAACAACAAAGGCAAGCAGATTGTTGTACAGCAGGACGCATCTGGTACCAAACATTCGCCTCTTAACGTCAGTCTCCCAAGCTGGCATGTAGCGTTTGCAGGCATGACCACGCGTTCTCTCATCAGGAGCATGCTGGAAAACACACCAAAATACATTTCTACCCTCTGACATTGAATAAATTTCCAGTACTTGATGAGATCAGACTTCAAAAGGTTGCCTTCATTGAAAAAAGGCAAAGATGCATCAACTAGATGCATAATCTGATCAGCTAATCGTTTCAAAAATTTAGTCCATTGCCTCTACACAGTCTAACTACCTCAGGTCGCCAATGCAACTTGTTCGCCACACACATTAACAATAGTCCATGAGGGGACTATTGTTCCCTCAAAACGAAAGTGATGATTAAATCAAGATTACGGCACACTGTGGCTAACAAAATTATTTGCTATCCCAGAAGCCCTTGCCACAACCTCCTTAACATGCTGGTGGAGTCTCAACTTTGTATCGACAGTAACTCCTAGAGCCCCGTGGTACTGTACAAACTTTAGCTCAACACAGCTCTAGTCCTAGAAACCTCAAGAGAACCTCGTTACTAAACACTAGTCCAGATTTAATTTCAGTCCCATGAGGCTGCCCCAAAACTGAAAACATCATGTCTCTGAAGAGCAGGTGCACCAGAGAGAAGAAATTCGATTCCTTTTGGTTTCAAGGTGCAACTTAGAGTCAAAGACGAACACCTTGAAAGAAGACGGCACACCTTCAGTAAAGTTGTTTACATGAATCAAAAACAAAACTGTCCCCGAACGTAACCTCGCCGTTATGTTTGTCTGCACTCGAACGGGGCGGTTGTACGCAATCTGCTGCAACATTTTTATCAATAATTCCACCTACCTTTTACCTACAAAAATCCGGAACGTTCCAAACCGTGTGTGAAACATATTAAGTGCATTTGACCAACTCCATTCTCTGTTAGCATTGATGAAAGTGCTCGAAAATCTTATTATTAACAGCATTTTAGCGCCCTTGAGGCCTAGGTGGATGGGGCTGCCAGTGCCTGCCTGCTGTGTGTATTGAGGTCATCGCTGAGTCAGTTTCTCCTGTTGCTGGGGCCGTGTTGTGGTTCGCTGTGAGTGTTGGTGCCAAGAACACGCGTGCCACGGGCCTGGTATAGTTTTTATAGGCACCCTTTGTGATAATACATTTTATTTTGCTAGAAGCTTCCAGTTCAGTGGTGATCGATCTAGTCTTAAGCGTTCCATACCTCCCCATTCAGGCATCCCCCCTGAAGTTATTTGGACTCTGGTCTTACAGCATCCAGTATTACGCAAGAGCGGCTACTAAGTGCATGAGAGCGTTCATTGCTGAAATTTGTTGTATACTCTTCGAGCTTCTTTTTTTTTCTCAAATGTATGCCCATATGGTTGGTGATGTCTGTACCGGATAACATCTTTCGTAGGTGCAATCAATGTTTGAATTTTAATTGTTGCGAGGGCAGACCGGATTATCGTTGCGATTACAGAACTGATCAATAGCACGGAAATGGAGCAAGATATCCGTTGTAGTACTTGCAGATTGGTGAAGGGTAGGAAGCGTTGTATTCGATGTGGCCAGTGCAAGCGCTGTTTCCACCTCACGTGCGTGCGTCTAACGAGGGTTCAAGCAGATAGCCTTCCAATCTGGCATTGCGATGCTGGTCGAGGCCGGCCAGTGAGGGCGGATAGGCAGCGGGATCCTGTATTGCTGGATATTGGTAATAACATTTCAGGATGTCGTTGTAGAATGAAATTCCTGGCCAACATTCCAAAGGGGGCAATTATACCATTGCAGATGCTGTGGAAAAGTTGTTAAGAGGGTTCCTAGAGCAGCAGAGCCTTCATGCCTGGGTTAAGCTGTTGAGCTTTTCTTATTGGTGTCTCCAGCGTCCTAGAAGTGATCAAGCTGATTCGGAAGGTCGATCTCTAGCCACCAGGGTAAGGCGACAGGTCACGGAATTCATGGAGACATACTTTGCCTGAGCTCCCGCGTAAACCAGAGTGGACT
The DNA here is from genome assembly GCA_016164225.1 of Gammarus roeselii. Taxonomy (NCBI): domain Eukaryota; kingdom Metazoa; phylum Arthropoda; class Malacostraca; order Amphipoda; family Gammaridae; genus Gammarus; species Gammarus roeselii. The sequence continues at coordinate 6,537 of SDVV010030940.1, forward strand.
AATAGGAACAGAAGCGAAGAGGGACAGAAATTTGCACCTAAAGAAGAGAGTGTCGGCCAAGTTTGCTGACGGGGACGTGAAAGGTGAGAGCTTGCTCCTTCGTTGGGTTTGGCGCCAATGAATGAGGCTACGACAAACTCCCTGCAATTTCAACCCCTACCGGCGCAGAAGAACTTATTTCTGTCTTTCCCCGGATGAAGACTATGCGGGCCCCACAGTTGCTAATGAGGACGATGTCAAGAGGCCTAAATGTCCATTTCCACCCTCGCTCTATGATGGAGTCTGTATTAACTTAGCTTTGGGACTCCGGTGGAAAATGGAAGCAACTACTACTACTTCATTTCCACCCGGCTCTGCGGGAGGCCTGGATGGGCTGCGTCCCGGTCATCTCAGGCTAGAAGCGGGTGTTCGCCTGCTATCGCGGCTGACAGAATTCACCAATATGGTGCTGAGCGCTAATAGAAGGACGGTGTCATCCGCCCGATAGCTGTTGGGAACACCTTGAGAAGGCTCACAACCTAAGTAGGAGCCAAACCACTGTCTGTGAGATTCGGCCATGAGCTTCGCCCCGTACAGTTGGGTTCTCACGGAGGTAGGGTGTGAGCAGCTGCCCATGCAGCCAGGGCGTACTTAACGAACTGTAATCTCAGGAGAGTTTTACTTAAAGATGACATGCAAAACGCTTTTAATTATATCAGAAGACACTTTTCTGACAGCGGCTCGAAATCGCGCTCCAGGCCCTTCCTGACTGCTTTGGCAAGCACATTCGCAACCAACATCATCATACTATGGTGAAAAAGTGCTACAGTCATCCACTGGTATTCAGCAAGGAGACCCATTTGGACCGGCACTGTTCTTTCTGGGGGTCGACGAGGTTGCACGAGCTGTTGAGTCTGAGTTCAATGTCTGGTACCTTGATGATGCCACCCTTGGAGACTCACCAGAGAAGGTATTGCAGGACGTGCAGTGCTTGATTGATCAGTTGCAAGAGATTGGGTTGGAGGTTAATGATAGGAAGGGCGAATTGACCATCTTGGACGACTCACCTCAAGAGTTGGACCGCACAAGAGATGCTTTAGGTTGGTGCTACCTGATATCAGAGCGGTTCCGATTAGCCAGTGTACTCTGCCGGGAACGCCACTTCCCGAAAATGGTATACCCGATGCTTTCAGAAGCAAGCAGAATGACTTACAACGAATGATCACGCGATTGGAGCAGATTAAAAGTCACCAAGCATTTGTACTTCTGAAAAATTGTTTATCTATTCATAAACTGCTATATGTGCTCAGATCATCGCTCGCCTAAAACATGAGTGTTTGAACAGTTTCAATTGGTGTTGAGGAATGCCGTCACTAGGGTGACCAATGTTCCTCTTGCTGACAGATCTTGGAACCAAGCTACTTAGCCAGTTGGTCATGGAGTCCTCGGGTTCAGAAGAGCCTTCATCTCGTCGATGCATTCTGTGAGTGACTTAGTCGAAGCCGTTCTTTTCGATGTGAACATCGTGGCTGACACAGCGGAGCGGCAGGATTCCGTCGGGATGTAGATGGAGAGAGGTGGTGATCCCCTTAACTTGGGTTGACAGGACAAGAGTAAGCAGAAAGTATGTCACTTGCCTTTGTTAGAGGTTACACTGAACGGTTTGCTTGCTGTTGCGGATCAGACTGCGAGAGCACGTCTCCTGGCTGCCTCCAGCAGAGAGAGTGGTCTCTGGATTCATGCAGTCCCTGTGCCATCATTAGAGACTCAACTAGATCCAGAGACACAGCGCATTGCTGTTGCTCTTAGCGAGGGATCTGAAATCTGCCAACAGCATCCATGTCCCTGCTGTCAGAGAATGGACGAGATGGGACTGCATGGACTATCATGTAGGTATAGTGCCAGCCGCTTTCCCAGACACTCGGCGCTGAACTGAGACCCGATGGCATCAGTTTTCCCCTTCATGAATGGTAAGAATTCATGCTGGGACTGTACTTGTGTCGACACTTACGCGGAAACGCATTTGATAGGTACTGCCATTTCAGCTAATTCTGCAGCTACAGAGGCAGTGACACGTAAGTGCAGGAAGTGTGACGCTTTGACCCGACAGTTCCAATTTGAGCCAATAGCCTTGGAGACACAAGGGTGTATGGCGAGTCAACTGCGCGAATTGTGAAGGAGATCTGACGTAGATTGATGGAGGCAACTGGAGATTCACGAGAATTTCTCTGGTTCCAGCAGCGGTTGGGTTTGGCCCTACACAGAGGCAACGCATTCGGCATTCTATCAGCAAGTCTGGAGGCTGAGGAGAGGTTTTAGTGGGTCGGAGAGCACCCCGTCTGGGTGATCACATCCAACCCCGCACTTTGTTCCACACGAGAATTTCCTCTCTCCGAAGGTTATTTATTTTAATTTGCATTGTCTGTCAAATAAATAGCCTTGAAGGTTTGATAATGAAAACCTCGTGGAACCTCGAGGATTTAGCACTTCCCTAGATCCGTCATAAACACAATCAACAACCACCTGTGTGTTTCGGCACACCATAAACTAACGAATCCAACTTAGCAATCCATCTTCAACATCCCTGAGCTTTGAAAGTAAGACGGAATGACACACAACGTCAAAAGCCTATGGATAATCAAGCTACATTACACCAATCCCAAATTCAACATCAACTCTGTCTGAAACATCAGTGTTAGCCAGCATCAGCAGGTCGTGGGTCGACATGGACTCACTGAAATCAGTCGAGGAGGCAAAAGGATCCAATATCCTTCAAATATATGACAATGTGATTGTTTAGTGAACAGTATCTAGATCCGTACTTGAATAGTGGTATACATGGAACCTCCATCCACAGAACAGGAAGAGCCCTTAGGCGTAAGGATTTCTCAAGTATCAGAAACTGAGGATACGAGTGCACCGGAGCTCGGCACACCAGCATCTTAGGGTGGAGATCATCCGGGCCAGCGCCGAAGAGGCATCAAATTAAGATAACCCTAACTACTCCAGACTTTTGTATAATGACTTTTGGCATGTCATCCTTATACACAGTGCTGGTGCTCAGTCAAGAGGTACCTCTGCAACAAACACAGAGACAAAAGCTTCTACAAAGCCTTTGTAGATGCTATTTTCTCAGTGTTTGCTGCAGAGGACAGCCAACTAATTTCCAGTTGAGAGACGAAATGGGCTAACAAATCAGGACCCCTTCTTATATTGTATTTGTGAGAAAAAAGCTTGGGAGAATCCACTAATCTATCCATGAGCCGCTACTCATACTGAGGACCGCAGTATGAGAGTGGCTCATACTGTTGATTCAGCTTAGAAAAGCTGAAGGCCACATAAACACAATCTTCAGCTCATACAATTAAGGCATTCACTAGTCGAAATCGGAAATTGATTATATCCATTATTTTTGTCACCTTCTTTAGCTGATTTTTCTCTTAGCATGTTCATAGTAGTTTTTTTATCACGTGATATCGCTAAGTAACGATTTTTTCCCAGTTTCACCAATAACGTTTCTCCGGCACAGCTCCCATCACAGTGACTTGTTCACATTTTTAGCTCGTGACCGAGTGGGCGTGTCGGCTTCTCCTCTCGATAGACTGCCATTATAAGATGAAGGTTTCATGTTCTGACCCTCCTGACCCCAAGTCTGACATGGTGCTTTCTTTTGAGTGATTAAAGGCCAGCCCATAAACGTCATGGAACAGAGTCAACCAGCGCAAGCTGGAAGGGGGAGTCGCAATCGGTCGAGTGTCTAAAGAAAGTGCTCCGCACGTCCTCGACCAAGTGTAAAAAAAACTGCTTTTCCGAAATACCTTCACAAATTCCATTATTAAAATATCTAATTTATCCGTCTTACTTTGAAACGTGAAATGCCCTTCTTCATTAACCTACGTACCACAGTGGAATGATTTCATTATAGGTTAATCTTCAATAAATAACCAACCTTCCAACGAGTTATTCAATATATTATGTTGTTTTTTCTGATGTTTATACTTCCGAATTCAAAGCTTTGTAAAGAATTCTTCAGGTATAAAGTTTTATGCAGTTTGGGATCCTTGCCCGAGAGTTCAGAGAAATTTTAATGTTTAACGTTTTAGTGATTTTACTTCAGCCATTGAGGTGATCAATCAACTGCTTACTCCGATCAATGCATTCGATAGGTCTTTTAATTTCTTGCATACGTATGCAAGGTGGACGTCATCAAATTTCCTAAAGTTCTTTACCCGGTATCTAGATTCCAGTAGCTACAGCAGTTTCGTTTCTTGTTATGGCTGACGGATCACTACAAAGCTAACAACATTAATAAATAATAATAAAATAGTTCATTCATACACAGATGGTATGTTATTCCTTTTAACAATCAATTTATGCCTAGTAAATCTAAGATCGGTGAAATGAACAAGATAAGAACCTGTAACTGAGTAATTGAAGCTGTGTGCGAGCGGTGGGAGGCATTTCACTTCCCTACCTGAACATACGAACAAGACTCAAGCCGAGACATGTCACGACGAGAAAGCTGTCAGGGTTAAGTTTTGATGCACACTATAAATATGCACTGCATTCCGTTGACAAAAGGTGTTCCGGTCTGCCATTCGGATCTTTTATATAACAGATGATCAGAAAGGGTAGCTAATGCAGCTATACGCCTAATTCACTGGGTAGCAAAGAAGTTCACGTGGAACATATTATCATGACATGATTACTGTTGAAATAGTGACGTATCATCAGAATCGGTTCTGCCTCCCCCTCCCAGCGCTGTAAAACCCTTACACAGAAAAATGTTAGTGCGATGGATGAGTAGAACAATTAACCATTACAGTCTGCGGATTGTTGGCGCAGAGGGCAAGGGTCGCGTCGAGGCTGGTCGAGGTGCGTCGAGATCAGTCGAAACAGTTTGAGGCGAGTCGAATTGGGCGCGACGAGCCGAAACTGGCCGAAATGATTCGAGACAAACCGAGATGAGCTGAGGCGAGGGGTCTCTGGGGACTCGGGGAGCTCGGGAAGACCCGGGGGACATGGGTCACCCTCCGGGATTCATCGGGCTCTTTCGCGACCCAGGAGACCAATGCCCCCCCCCGCCCTATCCCCT
>SDVV010030941.1:0-11610 GCA_016164225.1 Gammarus roeselii
GCGGCGAACGTCTATGGTATGTACGGGTGCCACAGGAGGTACAGGAACTCCTAAGGCGCTGAGGCCATATGGTCTCAGCACTCCCCGGATGGCAGTAAGGAGGAATAACACACTACCTACCCTGCTTCAGAGCCCCAAGGATCCGCAGTAGTCCTTAAGGTGCGGGCTACGCGCTCCAACACCTGCTGAGGGGGAAGATGAAGAAGAGACAAAAAACGGGCATCCCATGCATGAGATCTACACTAGGTGTAGGGAATTTCACGCATGAGAACAGCAAGAATGGAAAGAAGAAGGAATAGTCGTAGAAAAAGGTTGCATGAAAGAAAGAGCGCAATTTGGCTGTTATTTGCCACACAAAAGAGGAATAGTTAGAACCGGTGTGTGAATGTTTGAGTGGGTGTGTATGTGTGTACGTGCGTGTCTATGTGTGTGTTCGTGTGCAGCGACTATTAGGAGAGTTGTTAAGAAGGAGTCTGAGACAAGTTTAAGGAAATTTGAACTAAACATAAGATGCAAATGAGGTAAATAAAAAGTCAAGCAAATCAGGACGGGGGAGAAGAGGAGAGATAGTAAAGGGTGAAGAAGAGGGGAGTCTGAAAGGAAATAAGGGTGTTCACCCCTCCGGTTGGGCCGTGACTCCGTGCGGCCCGTGAACCTAACAGAAGCAGCAATAAGAGCGAGCTCTAATAGGAGCATGGTCCATAACGGAACAAAGCATCGCACGAATCTCTCCTCATATGTTCTCCTTCAAATCTTCAAAAGTTTTCGGTACGATGATATTGACTCTTTTCTTTAAATATCCTCAGAGAAAATTGTTTGGAGCACTTATTTATTTATTTATTATTTGCTTCAATGTTCCACCGGAGTCCCAACGCGAAGTTAATGCAGACTCCCCCGTAGGGCGGTCTTGGAGCACTCATGTTCGGTGACCTTGGTGGCCAGGCGAGTGCAGCTCGACGGGTAGCACTGCATGAGAAAAGTTTGGCAATGCATCATCTCCCGTCATTGGTACCTGTTCTCCTTCAAATCTTCAAAAGTTTCCGGTTTGATGATATTGATTTTTTTCTTTAAATATCCTCAGAGAAAATTGTTTGGAGCACTTATGTTCGGTGGCCTTGGTAGCCAGGCGAGCGCAGCTCGACGGGTAGCGCTGCATGATAAAAGTTTGGCAATGACATCATCTCCCGTCATTGGTACCTACTCGTTGCAAAACAATGTCCAGCAATGACATCGGTCACCCCTAGATCAACAAAGAGTGAAAGGGAGACGAGCTGAAATGAACTTCGAGGCTTTCTCTACAGGTGCTGATCTAAGTTGGTTTCGAGTATCATCATCAGATACGGTTTCCTACTGCAACCTTTTTCTTTCATCTTTTAGAACAGATACTACGTATATACATATAGACCACTTCGACGTTCTACTTCAGCAATCATCTCTCTACTATTAAAAAGCAACCTAGTTTGTACCAAGGGGACTGTTGTTGATGTTTTTGTCACTTGTGAACACTTGTAAACCTACTGAACTCACGTGAAACCTAGCGAGCATATATTTATAAAACACTGACAACACATCGCGGTCCCCTTTACACTAACATTCCCTAACCTAATGACAACATATCTATATGATATCCACATATTTCACAGCACATGCACTGGCTGATTTAAGAGCCAACACGATCCTACTGAGTCACACACCCGAAGAGACGTGGGGTGACAAGATTCACCTGTCGAGGCTTGGGCACGGGCACCACTCGGCCTTCCAATTACACCAACATAGGCTGAGGCACGTCTGCAGTGACAGGGCGCGCCTAATCCGATCGATCACGTCATGACGTTGCGGTCAACCGTTGCACTCCGCAGGCTCTATCATGATACCACATCGATGCCTGATCTGTGGGAGTGCCCGAGAGACGGGCATCAATTTTCTCAGGGGAGCGGATCTGGGCAGATGCAGGAGGCTGAATGTGGAAGGGTTGCGAGTGGTGGAACGATGAGTTCAAACTGGCGGTGGCGGAGAAGAGCTTTTGAAGAGTGGATACACGCCAAGTCGGTGGTGGCCTCATGACAACTATAGAGAGAATTGAAAAAAGGGGGTGCGGGTAGTGAAAAGAGCTACGAGGGAAGCTGATGCCAGGTGGGGCAGGCGGTTTGCAAAAATTTTGAGGGGAACAAAAAGAAGTTTTGGAAAAAGTTAAAGGGTGTGAAAAGGGGAGGTTGGGAAGGAGGTGTGGTGAAAGATGAAAACGGCACGTTGTTGTTGAAGAGTGATTAGGTTCAGAAGAGGTAGGTTGAATACTCTGATCAGTTGATGAACGTCAGAGTGCACGGATGCCGATTTTGCAAGACATTACTAAGGAAAAATTACACAAAGCGGTAGAATGAAAGCAGGAAAAGACGCTGGCTTAGATGGCGTTGCTAATGATTACTTAAAGAAGGGTGGAGTAACGATGTAAGTCGAATGGCTGGTGAGGCTGCTCAATCTGTGTTTTGTGACAGGCGGGGTGTCATTGAGTAGAGCACTGCTTGCAGTGTTCCGCTGCATAAGTACAGAGTAAATGAAAATGAAAATCGCAACTGACAAGGCATCAGTTTGTTGTTTTATCCGTAAGATGTACAAAAGAATGCTAATCAAGTGGATTAGAGTCAATACAGACAACACTTTGAGAAGTAACAAACTGTTGCAACAACAATGATTTGTAGTACGGAACAAATCGCTCTAATAATGATGCTTTGCAGTACAGAGCACTGAATATTACTATGTACCTACTGCTAATGATGAATCAAACTGTTCTAGTAACGATTTGCAGTGCAGAACACTTCAGCCCTGTTTCTGACATTGATCTCGGACCTCTCTCTTGACCCGTAGTGTGTGTCAAGTGGTCTTATGGCAGGACCCTTTAGCGCCAAAAGACTACGTTTTATTCAAGTGTGAGTGTACGAGGGAAATGTGATGTGTGCCTTGCCGTCGCCACCCTCCTTTCTTGGGATTTGGCCTAGTATTTTGTGTCTGTATTCCAGCTGCATTAACCTCCCAAATGCTTATGTGCTCGTGAGGATTTATTGTGGGATTAGCTATGTGGACTTGAGAGCAACTCTTTTTCTGTGAGTAACCGCTTCTTGAATCTTGTTAAAGAGGGATAATTTATTTATATTTTTCTCTTCAAAAGGTGTTAGCGTGCACGCTTGTACCACCTTGTCTCAAGAGAACTCAAAACTTTCCTCTTCAATTCGTTCTTCAAAAAAGTGCTCAAGTCTAAGCTTTTGATTTCATCATGTAGACCTTCAAAAATGACTCATACGAGATAGTCCTAAGCTGTATCTTGCTGGTTCTCATCCTTCATATTGTACAGTGATTTAAAATTTAGTGATCCAATACAATAACACCTGGATCTATATTGCTCGTACATGATAGGTGCAGAGAACTGACATATTTCAGTTTCTGAGACTAGCGTAGTTATATCTGTTTAAAAAATACCTTGTCTGAGATTTAAAGGACGAAACAGTTGAACTCGAGTCATAAATCTAACAACCAGTGAAAAACGCTTAGCCATCGTGCACGAAACCATTGCACCAAACAATAATGGAACTTGCAATATAGCTAACACTTTCCAGCAACCAAACAAACCTTGCCTTTGATGGGAACAGTCTTCGCTTCCAACACAGTAGCCTCGATCAACCCATTAGGATCGGCTTTGAGTTCAAGTACTTCGGCGAGGGTGACAACGGACTCGATGAGCGCGGGTATGTTAGTGCCGACCTTGGCAGAGACCTCCACAGCCTGCACGTCCCCGCCGTCCTCCTCCAACTGCACACCCGCCTGTAGGAGGGACCAACGCGTCCGGGCCTGGAGACGAAGGATACGAGTCAAACATATAAAAAATTCAGTCTTGTTGTGATATTTATTCAAAGTTTAGCACGTGGTTCATCTCGCTAAGAATAAAAAATCTCCATGTATAAAAGCATATAATATGTATATATCTTATATGTAAAATGAATTAGATATAGGGACCAAATCTACCAAAGTAGGGAAACAAATTACAAGAAAAGCAACACGATACATAAGGGAGTTTCATGAAAATATACAAGAAAAATAGCGCTCTGAAATGCAGTGAGAAAATAAACATCCACTCAACTTGCAGAGTAAACTCAAGTTAAGCGATTGTAATTGTAGCACCGAGTACTCCTCAGTTAATGTTCTGCAACACAATAAAAAAAAAACAGATTCAGACACAAGGCCGAATCCCCAGGAAAGGGGGTGGCCGACAGCTAGGCGTACCTCACACTCCTCTTATCCACTCACACAGCGTAGTCCTCTTGCGCTAAAAGGTCCGGCCGAAAGTCGCTGCAACACAATCTGAGTCATGAGTGCGGTCCGATGAGACTGGTTTACCCTTGCTGCGTCATAGTGACCGGGCACTTCCCATCCCGCGGCCAGCCCATTTCACAATGGGAAGCCAAAAGCGGGAAAGCAGATCGGAACTAGTTAAAAAAAAATCTCCACTCACGCCTATTCATTGCATGCTCTCTCGTCACCTCCACAATCGAGTCTCTCCTTCCTAACGCCTGCTTCACGCCATCCATCCACACAAAACTTCGGGTTATCTCTAGGCCTACGTCCATTTACCTTCACCTTCATCACCTTTTCAAACAATCTTCCATCATCTATCTTTACCATGTGCCCAAATCATCTAAGAACACGCGAAGCTACTCTGTCCACTAACTTCCTCACCATACTCGTTCTAATTCGAACAACGTGGTTATTGATCATCACTTCAGCGTCACTCTAGCCTTGCTCTTCAAACATTTCACCAGGAAAAAAATCCTCATTGTTCTCTCCTTTGCTCTCACCCTCCAAGTCTCAGCTCTGTAGAGCACAGTTGGGATAATTACCTCCTCATACAGCCCTCTCTCTGCTTCCATCCCCAACGTCCTACTGCTCATTACACTCTTCAGTGCATCAAACCCTTTACAGCCTTCCTTCACTCGCGACTTCACTTCAGATTCCAGTAGTTGAGGTACATGAAATAGTGAACTTCCTCCAACAACTCTCCATCCGTTTAGGGAAACTAACTCTGTTCGCATTGACACTCGTCTAACATCTCATTACTTTACTTTTATCCACTCTAACTTGAAGCTTCCTCCTCTTACACACTCTACCAAACTCTGACACTAGCCTATGCGACTTCTTATTCAAATCCGCTACAAGTGTCGAATCATCCGATAACCGTAATCGACTCAACTGCCAACTATCCTGTTCGCTACCCACAGCTGTGAGCCCCGATCCATTTGATTCGCATTCACCTCCCTGATCACTTTCACACTATGGATCAAGCACTACCCTCGCTCCCTACTCTGGCAAATGCTCCTCCACCGTCCATTTTTTCCCCATTCTCCTCTGTGAAGTAACATTCAAACTTTTTTCACATCGGTACTTTCAGGTAATGAGTCACAGATGATAGCAGTACCAACTGCAGGATGCTGTTCGAGCTTATCTTCATCACTGTCAGATGATTCACAAGATTTAATTCCCAACACGATTTCTTTGGGTTTGCTCGACTCGATTGTAGACTTAGCTGCAGGCTTTTAGGAAGGGACAGCCCTAGGAGGAGTGAAACTTGTTTTACGCACATAATCAACACACATCTCAACAGTTGATGTTCCTGGAAATTTTTCAGATTTTCTGCGCTAGAATTTTTAGGCAATATGAGCCTGCCACACTATAGCACTTTTGATGGGACAGCTGCATGCATTGCACATATCAGTTGGCCACCTGAATTTATTTAGCACGAGGAGAGTTGACAAATCGTGTAGCAGATTTGTGCTCAAATTGTTCTCATACAAAACATGCATATGATTTCTCTGATCAATCCATACTGATATAGCTGAAAGGAACATGAAAAATTTCAATTTGATGGTTAACAGATAATAATTGGTATGGTAACTTTACCACGCATTATCATTGATTTACTTTGATAAGTTGGTAATAGCCACCATTTGCTAATTAATAAATGGTGGAGTTTCTAAAAGCTACATAGTTCAATAAAAAATATAGTACTATGACTAAAAAACCTTTCCTTTGCATAATCAAATCACATCAATGAATAGAACAAATTTACATACAAAAGTTTATCAACGTCACCAGTTACTCACCACATCGGCATCCTGTTTGTCAATCTTGTTTATGGCAACAACTATCGGAACTGTAATGAAAACATAACACATCAGGACAATTGTAATAGATTACTCTAATTGACAGTCCTCTCTGGATTCACTTATACAGAAATATAGATGTCAGAAAATCCCCTGTCCATGCATTTCATCCCAGAGACAATGTGCTCGGTAGACAACTAGATGTGTTTGAAAAAATAATTGACAGAGCAGTACATTCCTGTAGTTGCTTCCATTTTACATTCCTGTCATACTTAGCAGAACTTTGTCTCTGAATTTTGTGAAAAAATATTTTATCGTTACAAACTTTTTAATCGTGAAACTCAAATTTTTAATATGTTTCAGTAACAGAGCAGCCATGTATATCATTACAATTGCAATAACAATGTGTCATTACATTAAATTAGAGTGCGAAGTTTTCTAGCGCGCTTGAGGGAGATTAGAGTGACGAGGCTTTCTAGCACAGTGGAGTCATCGTCCTTCTGGCGCCGAATGTCAAACTAGCTAACAGTGCTGCATCATGTTAGTCTTTGTTTATATTCTTCTTTAAATGTTCGAGTAAGGTTTACTATTGCGCAAAGTCAGAGTGCGTTACGCGGCGAACGTCTATGGTATGTATGGGTGCCAAAGGAGGTACAGGAACTTCTAAGGTGCTGAGGTCATATGGTCCCAGCGCTCCCCGGATTGCAGTAAGGAGGATTAACACACTACCTACCCTGCTTTAGAGCCCCAAGGATCCGCACTAGTCCTTAAGGTGCCGGGCTACACGCTTCAACACCTGCTGAGGGGGAAGATGAAGAAGAGACAGGAACGAGGATCCCATGCATGAGATCTACACTAGGTGTAGGGAATTTCACGCATGAAAACAGCAAGAATGGAAAGAAGAAGAAAGATTAGTTATAGAAAAAGGTTGCGTGAAGGAAAGAGCGCGTCTTGGCTGTTATTTTCCACCCGAAAGAAAACGGTATGTGAATGTTTGAGTGTGCGTGTCTGTGTGTGCGTGCGTGTTTATGTGTGTGTGTGTTAGTGTGCAACGACTACTAGGAGATTTGTTAAGAAGGAGTCTGAGACAAGGTAAAGCACATTTGAACTAAACGTAAGATGCAAATGAGGCAAATAAAAGGTAAGCAAATCAGGATGGGGGAGAAAATGAGAGATAGTGAAGGGTGAAGAAGAGGGCGGTCTGAAGAGAAATAAGGGTGTTCACACCCCTACCCCTGGTTGGGTCGTGACTATGTGCGGCCAGTCAACCTAACAGATGCCTAGGGAGGGGCAATGTGTCATTAGCAAAAGGGGTTTGGAACGAAATTTCTAAATTGCAAGAACACCAGAACATAATAAGAAATGGGGAGATATTCGCATATTTCAACTGAGGAGCACAGAGGTCATCTGTGCATATCCCTACTCAAGAAAAATAGACACAAAATTTATTTACATGGTAGACTGTTGCATCAAAAAATTGTGTTCTTCCATTCCTTGAAAAGACAGAGCACACACAGGGTTTATAATGGAATGATTGAAACATCAAAATAGTCAGAAAGTCAACACCTTGAGTGATTGGCAGATAGAATTGTGATTAGTATGAATTGAAAGATGAGCTACCTGGAGATACTATGAGAGACAACTGCTTCCAAGAAATTCTTTATAGAGGAGAGACGTCCCCTGCAGCATAACTATAGCTCAAATTGATAGAGAAGTAGAATTAACCCAAAATAATGAAAGATTACTTTACCGCCCTACGGGGGAGTCTGCATTAACTTCGCGTTGGGACTCCGGTGGAACATGAAAGCAAATAATAATAAATTGTGATTCAAGAAACAACATCAAACTAATACAGGGAGAAATTTTATATGTTCAGAACAATTATGTGAAAAATACTGATAAAGCCTCATCTTGCGACACCCTTTTCAAGGTCAGAATCTTACCTCCGGCATCGTTGGCGTGCTCAATGCACTCTTTTGTCTGCGGCATAACGCCGTCGTCCGCGGCCACCACCAGCACAGCGATGTCGGTCGCATGAGCACCACGACCGCGCATTGAGGAAAACGCCGCGTGACCGGGGGTGTCGAGGACAGTCACAGAAGGACCGCCGGGTAAGGCGACTATTGAGAAGGAAGGAAGGTTTTCAAATCGAGCTGGAAGCTACATCTCGCCATTTTGATGAAAGAAGAAATTAGGAATAAAAAGGTACAACGAGGTTACAACCGTCATGTAGGCTATGAAGATTAACCCTGCAAAGAGAGGGTTCCATTCGTTGAGACAGGTGCACTGAGAATAATTGCTTGCCTACCTATATTAATTTTATTTAATTGCCATATTTATTTAACCAATTTTGAAGTAACAAATTCACCAGTTGATCGTTATATAACTGGCCTTGTAGCCGGGGCGTTAGAATCTTGCTATCGTATCCACCGCGTGCCGTAGAAGGCGACTAAAAGGGGCGCCCCGTAGCACAGAGTAGAATCGTGCTACCGTAACCTCTGCTTGTCGTAAAAGGCGACTAAAAGGGGCGGAGCGAAGGGGCAAGGAATCCCGTTCTCTGTAAAACCCTTCCTCAAATACGGCAAGACGAGCGGGAGGAGGAGAGGCCCACGCCTCTCCGAACCCTGTTGTAAGGTTCGCTGAATGTGCGCGGCTGTAGTACGAATGATATAAAGAGGAGGGAGATTGGTGAGATGTTTGTGAGGAGGAAGTTTGGTGTGGTAAGTGGAAGAAAGTCTGGTGTGGAGGAAGGTTGGGCACGAGAAAATGTGGTTTTGATATTGAGTGATCGGTTGGCTAGTAGCGTTACCGAGTGGAAGCAGGTGTCCTCAAGATTGATTTGGGTGAAAGTTAAGTTGGCGTAGGAAAATGGGTATTTGTGAGTGCTTACGGACCTGGCAGCGTGAGGAGTGAAGAGGAGAGGGAGCAATTCTGGACTGACCGAGTGAGTGTATTGAGAGTTTTGGAGGTGATTTCAGTGTAGTTGTGCTGGGTGACCTTAATGTGAGAGTTGGAGATGGAGTGGTGGAGAATGTGATAGGAAGGTGTGGCGTTCCCGGTAGAAATGACAGTGGAGAAAACCTGATAGGTCTGTGTATGGAGCAGGAGTTAGTGGTCGGGAACAGTTTGTTCACGAAGCGAGATATCCACAAGTACACATGGGCGAGGATGGCCCATGGTGCAGTGGTGGAGAGAGCACTGATGGATTTTGTGCTGATATCGAAGAAAGTGGCGTGGAGGCTGTTAGATGTGCAGGTGTTGAGAGGGGAGAGGGGAGAGTGGAGGAGTGTCTGACTATCTGCTGGTGGAAGGTGGATTAAGAGTGGAGCAGAAGTGGAAGGGCAACAAACGAGTAGGAGGAGGAAGAGAGGTAGTTAACGTCAGTGGACTGAATGTGAGAAGTATAGACGAGGGTAGTTCCAGCAGGCGCTGAGGGAAGAATATAACAACGTGAGAGGACAGGACCTGAGAGATGTGGAGGAAGAATGGGAGGCATTAAGAAATGCGTTGCTGAGATGTGCGAATAAGGTGTGTGGTGCACGCCGTGTGGGCGGGTGCAGAAGGAAAGGTTGCGAGTGGTGGAACGAGGAGGTCAAACTGGCGGTGGCACGGAAAAGAAGCGTTTGAGGAGTGGTTGCAGGTAAAGTCGGTGGTAGCTTATGAAAGCTACAATGAGAGGAGAAGAGAGGAGAAGCGAGGCAAAGCGGGTGGTGAGGAGAGTCAAAAGGGACGCAAATGCCCGGTGGGTCAGACGGTTGTGCTAGAATTTTGAGGAGAACAAAAAGATGTTCCGAAAAGAGGTGAAGAGGGTGATGAATGGAGAGACCGGAAAGGAGGATGTGGTGAAAGATGAAAATGGCGATGTACGGAAGAGGTGGGCCGAGTATTTGGATGAGTTGTTGAATGTCGAGGATGACAGAGAGGCTGACATTGTTTCTTTGGGTGGTGGTGCTCGGATGCCAGTTTTGGGAGGAACACTTGGGGGCGGACATTACCAGGGAAGAGGTGCAAGAGGCGGTGGACGTGATGAAAGCAGATTAAGCCCCTGGTTTGGATGGCGTTGTGACCGAGTGCCTGAAGAAGGTTGGAGTAACGATTGTTGAATGGTTGGTGAGGTTACTGAACTTGTGTTTTGTGGCAGGCGTGGTACCGATTGAGTGGCGCAGTGCCTGCATTGTGCCGCTATATAAGGGCAAAGGATATATAAATGAATGCTGCAACTCGAGAGGTATCAGTCTGTTATGTGTGGTTGGTAAGTTGTATGGGAGAGTGCTGAACAAAAGGATTTGAGACTGTACAGACTGCGCAATTGGAGTGAACAGTGTGGCTTTATGATTGGTAGAGGGTGTACCGATCAGATTTTTGCAGTGAAACAAGTCTGTGAAAAGAACTTTGACAAAGGAAAGGATGTGTTCTGGGCTTTCGTGAATCTGGAGAAGGCATACTACAGAATTGACAGGGAAGCGCTGTGGAGGGTGTTGCGTCTGTATGGAGTGGGCGGACATCTGTTGAAAGCAGTGCAGAGTTTCTATGCTGACAGCCGAGCATGTGTCAGAGTGGGAAGCGAGGTGAGGTATAGGTTCACAGTGAAAGTGGGACTGAGACAAGGCTGCGTGATGTCTCCCTGGCTGTTCAACCTCTATATGGATGGAATGGTCAGGGAGGTGACCGAGGGTGTGCTGGGTCGTGGCTTGGAACTGTTGGAAGCGAATAGGCGAAGTTGGCAGTTGGGTCAGTTGCTGATGATACGGCCCTGGTTGCGGATTCATAGGAGAAGCTATGTAGGCTAGTGTCTGAGTTTGTTAGAGTGTGTGAGAGGAGGGAGCTTCGAGTGAACGTGGGTAAGAGTAAAGTAATGAGATGCTCGAGGACTGTCGATGCGAGCAAAATTAGTGTCACCCTAAATGGAGTGCCCTTGGAGGAAGTTCAGTGTTTTAAGTATCTGGGCTTCCATGTGGAGATAACTGAACTAGTGGAAACTGAAGTGAAGGCGCGAGTGAAGGAAGGATGTAAAGTGTTGGGTGCACAAAAGAGTGTAATGAGCTGAAGGACGTTGGGAATGGCAGCAAAGAGAGGGCTGCATGAGGGTGTTGATGTCCCAACTGTGCTCTATGGAGCCGAGACTTGGGGGGTGAGAGCAGAAGAGAGAAGAAGGTTGAATGTTTTCGAGATGAAATGTTTGAGGAGCATGACTGGAGTAACGCTAAGAAACCGGATCACCAACGACGTGGTTCGATTCAGAACAGGGATGGTGAAGAAGTTTTGTTCTGAGATGGTTCGGTCACATGGAGAGGATGGATGAACGGAGATCGGTGAAAAGGGTGATGAATGCAGAGGCGAGTGGTCGCAGGCCTAGAGGTAGACCGAAGTTTGGGTGGATGGATGGTGTGAAGCAGGCGTTAGGAAGGAGAGACATGAATGTGGAGGTGGCGAGAGAGCGTGCAATGAACAGGCGTGAGTG
>SDVV010030942.1:0-11610 GCA_016164225.1 Gammarus roeselii
GATTACAGGATCCATTTCGAAACAAGAATCAGTCCTTCAAAAAACACAATTAAATCGCCTTATCGAAAATTTGCGGATACCGGGAATGTTAGTGACAAACCACGATCTGGACGAAAAAGGTCAATTCAAACTGAAGACGCAATCGAAAGAGTTGCTGTAAGCATTACAGATAATCCTAAAACCTCCACTAGGAAACGTGCTTCTCAATTAAACATTTTTCAATCGACTTTATGCCGCATTCTGAAAAAGGACTTGAAGTTGCAGCCCTACAAAATTCAGTTGACTCAACAGTTATTGCCTAATGATCATCACCAACGTCTTGGATATTCCGAATCCTTTCTTCGTTTGTGTGAGGATGCCACTTTCATCGAAAACATCATCTTCTCTGACGAAGCTCACTCTCACTTAACTGGTCATGTAAACAATCAGAATTCCAGAATTTGGAGTCATGAAAATCCACGCGAAATCCAAGAAAGACCATTGCATTCTCTTCGTGTTACTGTGTGGCGTGGAATATCAGCTTCACGTGTTTATGGACCTTACTTTTTCGAAAATGATAACGCAACTGCAACAGTCACTGGTGAAAGGTACCGCTCGATGATAAGAGAGTTTCTTATCCCAGAACTTGAGAGAAAAAATGTTCACCACACGTGGTTTCAACAGGATGAAGCCACCGCTCATACGGCAAGAGAAACGATGGCATTGTTAAAATATTGCTTTACAAATCGTTTGATTTCACGATTTGGTGACATTCCTTGGCCCCCTCATTCTTCCGATTTGACCCCATGAGACGTTTTCTTATGGGGCTACCTAAAGTCACGAGTTTATGTAGCAGATCCATCCAATTTACAAGAACTTAAGAAACAACATTTATCATGAAATAGCTGCACTCTCGCCAGAAACACTAATGAAGGTTATGAACCCTATCTTGTCAAAACAACCGTTGCTGTGATTTGAAAGATATTATATTCAAAATCTAGGAAACAATATTACCATATAAATGTTCTTCTTTTAAATAAAACAAGTTTCAACTTCGTAGCGTTCTTAGTTTTTCATTTATTAACAAATTGAAAGGGTCAGTTAATTCAGGTTCAACCTGTACAAATACGTGTCGGAATCTGAGGCGAGTGGGATCGTCGCAAGGAAACTCACATGCAGTAAGATTCTAGAAAAATATCAGCTGAGGAACAAGGAACTATCGGTTACACAGATAGATACCTTATTTTTAATTTCGGGTTTCATTTAAATTTCATTGAAATCAGATTGTATGTTGTTAAGTAAGTTTTTATGGTTGTATGTTTACAGTCAAACGTCTGGAGGAAATGCAAATGTGTAAATATCCACTCTAAAACATACAATCTCGATGCAGGGTTGTCGTAAGCAAAAGGTTAAATTAAAAATATAGTCTATCTCTGTAACCGATAGCCCATCTATTTGTCATTTTTACAGTATACATTCCAGAGGATATCCTTGAAACCTATTGATATTAAAAAAAACGATATTGTAAAACAAATAAGAGTATAGGCGTTGCATTATATTTAAATAAGAAATACTATATGATGTTTGCCGAAGAGGTTACACAAGTCTTTTAATTGCCTTTGGCAAGCATCACATCAAGTAAGCTACAGTCACGAAAGAAAAAACAGCCCTTTAACTGAATGAAGAGAGCGGCAGCGAGAATAGGTAACCAAGAGTTCAACTTCATAGCAACAATTCAGGCAACGATTATCTTATCACAAATCAATAGCTTTCTTCAATAAGTAGGATACAGTGCTGCTATTGGTGACAGGTGGCTGCTGTTGGTGACAGGTGGCTGCTATTGGTGACAGGTGGCTGCTATTGGTGACAGGTGTCCGTGCGTGTGCACTCGGCATACACACAGACATGAATTCTATTCTATAACTCATCAATGAGTGCCTGTGTGGTACAATGGAACCACGAGCGAAAAGTACGGCACTTGGTCGCAGGAAACGAAGGAAAATCAAGGTTACAAATTCAAATGCGATTGAGAGACGCTGAGAAAACAGTAAAACAATAATAAATCATTATTGGGTTAGTAAGTTGACAGGTATAACTCTTTCAGTCCTGACTTAAAGATTGAAAGGGAAACATTCCGATGGTGAACAGGAGTATTCGAGTTTCAAATTTTAACACAATTGAAGTGGATACTTGTGTTCAGTCGTAACTAGATGATACTCGAATGGTGCATATTATTGATTGCCTGTACCTAGATGATACTCGAATGGAGCATATTATTGATTGCCTGGTAAATTCATTGACAGTACGGTTAAACTTGTATCATTTATAACTAGCATCATTAGAAAATATAATTACAAAGCAATGTAGTACGTAAAAACATCATCACAAAAATTAATTAACCAGTGACTGCATCTAATCGTCTGAATTTAGGTACAATTTTACGATTGATTGTCGATTCGGTGCTTGAAAATGATAATAAGTTGTTTTCATATTGATTAATAGGCTTTCTCTATAGCCTGATAACAGGACTAGGCAAGATTCGATCCAGCTTTTAGCTTCAAACAATAATCTCGAAATTTTGAAATAGGATTTTTTTGTCAAAACAACGCTTCTAGCTAATTGTTTGATTATATTTATGCCAATTGCATTAAGAAGAGGCGACTCTTATTTGAAAGGAACTTCGTTTAGGAGAGAATATTATATATCTGCATTCATTTTAACTGACAGTATTAACTATTGCCCTGCTCAGTTGGTGCCTAATATATTACTGCGTTGAATAATGAAAACACCGGAAACAATGTGATCAGAAATCGCGTCATTGATTTGATCCTAGCAATAAAGAGCAATCAATTACTGCGCCTTATAATATTTTAGCTTACCCGTGACACTTCTCTCAATCTTCCTCTACCCTCAGCCACCCTAACACGGGTTCAGTTTAATTTGGCAATATCTCCCAAGTTTGCTGAGCTCTGATAAACGTGGGGCAATATTGGTCGGCCATTTTTTTTAAGGTCTCGACGATAATTGATGTCAATCTGCGGTTATTGTCGACCCCTTGTGATCGCAAAAAGCTATTTTATGCGGGAAAGAACTAATCTTGTGTGACGAAAGAGCCGAGATCGTCAAACAAAGTCAAAAGGAGCAGCTTGCATATATATGGTATCTGTTTTAAAAGGTCAGGGAAGGCAAAGCTTATGCCAAGCAATAGCATTCAACGCTGATAATTCACACAACTCAAATCAGCTCCTCGTTGTAATATAGGTGGCCTGTGTCATTGTTGCGCACCGTTTTGATACGGTCCGGTGCCAATGCCGAGGGCCATTTCTACCGTGCTAATGTCAATGCCAGACACCAGTTTATATTATGAAGACACGAATGCCGGATCTTGTTTCTAAAACGTGCCACATCCGGACGCTAATTAGAGGCAATTCTTGTAGAATTTGTCGACCCACGACCTAAAAGTTTCGATTGATTCTCAGTCTAATACTTCTATTGGAGGTTTGTTCTATTCATCAACCACCCTATACGCGATAAAGTTACTCGTTATTTCGAATGTGAAATGCTTATCCTGGTCACTTTGTTAAAATATTTTACAGGGTGAACCTGAATTAACTGACCCTTTTAATTTGTTAATAAATGGAAAACTACGAACGCTATGAAGTTGAAACTTGTTTTTTTTTAAAGAAAAACATTTTTATGGTATTATTGTATCCTAGTTACGACATTATCCCATATAGTCTGCTAAATTTGTGTTTAATTAGCAACCCCTTACATTTTCATTATGATTCGCTACAGCAAAGAAAAAAGAACGGGAATTCTGCAAACCTACATCAGGACGATGTCAATAACAGAAGCTCAACGCGATTACAGGATCCATTTCGAAACAAGAATCAGTCCTTCAAAAAACACAATTAAATCGCCTTATCGAAAATTTGCGGATACCGGGAATGTTAGTGACAAACCACGATCTGGACGAAAAAGGTCAATTCAAACTGAAGACGCATTCGAAAGAGTTGCTGTAAGCATAACAGATAATCCTAAAACCTCCACTAGGAAACGTGCTTCTCAATTAACCATTTCTCAATCGACATTATGCCGCATTCTGAAAAAGGACTTGAAGTTGCAGCCCTACAAAATTCAGTTGACTCAACAGTTATTGCCTAATGATCATCACCAACGTCTTGGATATTCCGAATCCTTTCTTCGTTTGTGTGAGGATGCCACTTTCATCGAAAACATCATCTTCTCTGACGAAGCTCACTCTCACTTAACTGGTCATGTAAACAATCAAAATTCCAGAATTTGGAGTCATGAAAATCCACGCGAAATCCAAGAAAGACCATTGCATTCTCTTCGTGTTACTGTGTGGTGCGGAATATCAGCTTCACGTGTTTATGGACCTCACTTTTCCGAAAATGATAACGCAACTGTAACAGTCACTGGTGAAATGTACCGCTCGATGATAAGAGAGAGTTACTTATCCCAGAACTTGAGAGAAAAAATGTTCACCACACGTGGTTTCAACAGGATGAAGCCACCGCTCATACGGCAAGAGAAACGATGGCATTGTTAAAAGATTGCTTTACAAATCGTTTGATTTCACGATTTGGTGACATTCCTTGGCCCCCTCATTCTTCCGATTTGACCCCATGCGACTTTTTCTTATGGGGCTACCTAAAGTCACGAGTTTATGTAGCAAATCCATCCAATTTACAAGAACTTAAAAAACAACATTTACTGTATCATGAAATAGCTGCACTCTCGCCAGAAACACTAATGAAGGTTATGAAAACAACGAAGAAAAAGAACCCTATCTTGTCAAAACAACCGTGGCTGTGATTTGAAAGATATTATATTCAAAAACTAGGATACAATATTACCATAAAAATGTTCTTATTTTAAATAAAACAAGTTTCAACTTCGTAGCGTTCTTAGTTTTCATTTATTAACAAATTTAAAGGGTCAGTTAATTCAGATTCACCCTGTACAAATACGTGTCGGAATCTGAGGCGAGTGGGATCGTCGCAAGGAAACTCACATGCAGTAAGAGTCTAAAAAAATATCAGCTGAGGAACAGGGAACTATCGGTTACCCAGATAGAGACCTTATTTTTAATTTTGGGTTTCATTTAAACTTCATTGAAATCAGATTGTATGTTGTTAAGTAAGTTTTTATGGTTGTATGTTTACAGTCAAACGTCTGGAGGAAATGCAAATGTGTAAATATCCAATATAAAACATACAATCTCGATGCAGGGTTGTCGTAAGCAAAAGGCGAAATTAAAAATATAGTCTATCTCTGTAACCGATAGCCCATCTATTTGTAATTTTTACAGTATACATTCCAGAGGATATCCTTGAAACCTATTGATATTAAAAAAACGCGATATTGTAAAACAAATAAGAGTATAGGCGTTGCATTATATTTAAAAAAGAAATACCACATGATGTTTGCCGAAGAGGTTACACAAGTCTTTTAATTACCTTTGGCAAGCATCACATCAAGTAAGCTACAGTCACGAAAGAAAAAGCAGCCCTTTAACTGAATGAAGAGAGCGGCAGCGAGAATAGGTAACCAAGAGTTCAACTTCATATATAACAATTCAGGCAACGATTATCTTATCACAAATCAATAGCTTTCTTCAATAAGTAGGATGCAGGGCTGCTATTGGTGACAGGTGGCTGCTGTTGGTGACAGGTGGCTGCTATTGGTGACAGGTGGCTGCTATTGGTGACAGGTGTCTGCTATTGGTGACAGGTGGCTGCTATTGGTGACAGGTGGCTGCTATTGGTGACAGGTGACTGCTGTTGGTGACAGGTGGCTGCTATTGGTGACAGGTGGCTGCTATTGGTGACAGGTGTCCGTGCGTGTGCACTCGGCATACACTCAGACATGAATTCTATTCTATAACTCATCAATGAGTGCATGTGTGGTACAATGGAACCACGAGCGAAAAGTACGGCACTTGGTCGCAGGAAACAAAGGAAAATCAAGGTTACAAATTCAAATGCGATTGAGAGACGCTGAGAAAACAGTAAAGCAATAATAAATCATTATAGGGTTAGTAAGTTGACAGGTATAACTCTTTGAGTCCTGACTTAAAGATTGAAAGGGAAACATTCCGATGGTAAACAGGAGTATTCGGCTTTCGAATTTTAACACAATTGAAGTGGATACTGGATTCAGCTTTGGATCTATTATAACGGGTATTACGAGGTTATTTGCATTTCTTTCGTAAAGATTGTTCACATCCGAAAATTTCATAATTGAATTGAATTGTTCTTAATCATAGTTTCTGTAAAAGGTTTCAAACGCGTATTGGGCTACTTGGAAGTTGTATTGATCTTCCCGTTTCAAGATATTCCCATATTTTCGAATTATGATCAGTATGAGAATTGAATGGTAGGTTATTTAAAGCTTTAATAGTTTTATTTTGCAATATAAATATTTTATCCGTTTTTTTTTTGTTCGTTACAAACCAGGCTTCAATTCCGTAAATTTAAAATGTCTGGAACAACGTGGAATGGCTGGAACAACGTGGAATGGCTGAACAATGTGGAATGGCTGGAACAACGTGGAATGACTGAACAATGTGGAATGACTGGAACAATGTGAAATATCTGGAACAATGGGGAATGACTGGAACAACGTTTAATGAAGTTTGTTAAGAACAGATTGAGGCAGGATTTTTGTAATTTATAGAGAATGCCAATAGGTTTTGACAATTTAGATGATATGTCGTCGATTTCATGTTTGAATGACATATTGTTATCAATAAACTCCCCAAGGAGTTTAGTGCTGTTTATCTCATGCATTGCATCCTTTCCAATTTACATAAGTATTACATGTAATTTACACCTATATGTGAATGGTATGTAGCTAGTATTTATGCCATTAATTCCAATTCGGTTTGCAGTTAGCCACTTGTTGACATGATCAAATTCCTTGTTGATTGAGACACTTAATTCGTTTATTGTGTTTGAAGGGATGCAAGTCGATAAAGTACTATCATCAGCAAATAATGTATACATGAAAAAAGACGATGCAATATCTATTGCTGGGGCTCAACAATAGAGCCTTGAGGAACCTTATGACTTATATGGAGCATGGAGAATTGGATTCCGTACCCAGTTATATAAGCGAAGCAATCACTAACTATTCCTCGTACTCCATACTTTAGTTTAGAAAGAAATATTAAATGATCGAGACAGTCAAATGCGAAACGAAAGTCAAGAAGTAGATAGAATACAATTTAGTTTGAGTCTTTGTTCTTATACAGGTACTGCAGATGATTAATATAGCTACAGTTTTATTATTATTGGCCCCGAAGCCATACTGGTTTGAAAGAAGGTAACGGAATAGTTGAGTGTGAACTATTATTTCAAATATTTTGGAAAATAATGGAAGGACTTATCTGGGTCGATAATTTCCTGTATCAGTCTTATCACCACCTCTAGCAATTTTTAATGAGTCAGGGAGTTTCCCATGTATTAAGGACTTTGATATAAGATATAAGGTATATCTTATATCAAAGTTGTTTTGATATAAGATACTTGCGGTGATGTCTTGAGCAGTAATTGGTGAGGAATATACAAAAACTACTCAATTGTTATTCGATAGATATTTGAGATGGTCGTTTTTATCGGTACTAATACTATCAACAATATTCTTCCAGACCTTCATAGAGTATCTATTGAGTGTATTTGCTTTATCTTGATCTTCTGAGTATTCGTTATTGTCAATCAATAATTTTTTTAAAGGTTGGTTACATTATTTGGTATGTGGTCTAGGTATGTTATTTTCCACCTTCCGCTTTGTTTGAGATCTGTTGGTATGCAGAAAAAATGTTTGTTTTGAGGATCGAACCAAGCCTGTATCACGGTTTCTAAATTGGGTGTAAGTAGTTTTTCGTTTTGCCTTGCAGGAACATAAAAAAAAGAATCCGTGATTGTACTTCTGATTTTATTATAGCGGATGTCCAGGGTCTCGTTATGTCTTTTGGAGAGACTGTTTCTGTTTTTAAAGGAAAACAAAAATTATAACTTTCATATACGATAGAAGTTAATTGTTTGATATCAAGAGCACAGTCATTTCCATTTATGATTTCAATGAAATCATATTGATTCAACTTGTCATTCAGACTGTATGTTGCTACATCATTTATTAATCCGTATCTTATTTCCTCGCATTTTTCATTTGCTTTATAAAGCAAAATAGTTTTTAGAGTTACACAGAGGCAGGTTTTTCTGAAGTATCATATGTGAATATGCCAGAGTTATAGTTAGAGGGGTTTGTGATGAAAATTTTGTCTATTATAGTGACCTTATTTCTGTCCTTGTCTTTTCTTGTTGGTTTTCATACTAGTGGTAATAATGCAAGGCTGTTCAATCATTGAGCATAGAAGTTCTAAAGCATTATTGTCGTTATAGAAATTCAGAATAACAATATTAAAATCTTACGAGTCTTCATGTTGTTACAAGATTGGATTAATTCATCTAATTCGATATTGAAGAAATTGGGGTTAGTGTCTTTCAAAAATGTTCGTCCAATGTTCCAATAGCATTTGCCTCTATCAACAGAAAGAGGCCAACGTCACTCAAATTTAAAAAAAAATAGACAAGAAGTGGCCAGGCATTTTTGATCATTAGTCTCACCTCAGTCATTGGTATGAGATTGCCACCTGATATGTGACTGCCACCACGGCTTTAGACTTAAATCGTGCCTGTCTCACAAACTTGTGTCTCTGCTTCATGAGCATGATTCAATATTGCGGCTCGTTATCTTAGTCCGTATTCTATATTTTTGATTTCCACGGCACTCTAGATAAGGTCAGTTCCATAGTGACTGAATAAAATGCTGGGTCACGGATAGACGGCAGCGAATCGAACTAAACTGAGACTTCTCTCTTTGGGGAGTGAAGGCTTTTGAACATTAGCAGTTTTGAAGACGATGTTTTCGAACTCGAGTACGCTTGTAGACGATACAAAGCGAGGCGGGACAGAACAAACTGAACGTGAGTTTCAGCTGTTAATCTATTTTGACTTATACACAATTGCTGATTGTTCAAAGAAGTAGCAAATGAAGTCCATATTCGATTAATATTAGGCAATGAAGATTGTTCCTTCCTACACCATGATCGAATATTTCGTCTCTAGGAAGAAACTAATTCCCGTCCCAGAGGTGAGAGGTCTAGATTCGTCAATAGTAATGATTCAAATAGTAACAAGCCATAAAACGAGGCTGTCACAAAAGTAAACATGACGCTGCGTATGATAATTCACACAACCTCAAAGAAGAGCAGATTCAAAATTCGTATACTGTACAATGCATTTCTTAAACCGCATCCCGTGCACTCAGTCCAATTCTGACAAATATATTTATACCGACACATTATTATATTAGTGATCGTTCATGGTCGAGCTGCCAACCTTATCCCCTTGATGTGCAATAAATCGTTCGGTTATGGAGTTAACGAACTCAACGCTTATTCGTTGGAAAAATGTCGTGTTGGAGGTGATATGATCGAAGTGTGGAAGAAACGAAGCGCGGGGAAAGCGTCGATCAAACGACCTGTTTTAATCTATGTTTTAACAAAGTGACCAGGATAAGCGTTTCACATTCGAAATAACGAGTAACTTTATCATGTATAGGGTGGTTGATGAATAGAACAAGCCTTCAATAGAAGTATTAGGCTGAGAATCAATCGCAACTTTTAGGTCGTGGGTCGACAAATTCTTCAAGAATTGCCTCTAATTAGCGTCCGGATGTGGCACGTTTCAGAAACAAGATCCGGCATTCGTGTCTTCATAATATAAACTGGTGTCTGGCATTGACATTAGCACGGTAGAAATGGCCCTCGGCATTGGCACCGGACCGTATCAAAACGGTGCGCAACAATGACACAGGCCACCTATATTACAACGAGGAGCTGATTTGAGTTGTGTGAATTATCAGCGTTGAATGCTATTGCTTGGCATAAGCTTTGCCTTCCCTGACCTTTCACAACAGATACTACACATGCATGATGCTCTTTTTGACTTTGTTTTATGATCTCGGCTCTTTCGCCACACAAGATTAGTTCTTTCCCGCATAAAATGGCTTCTTGCAATCACAAGGGGTCGACAATAACCACAGATTGTCATCAAATTGGCGTCGAGACCTAAAAAAAAATAAAGCCGACCAATATTGCCCCTCGTTTATCAGAGTTCAGCAAACTTGCGAGATATTGCCAAATTAAACTGAACCCGTGTTAGTGTGGCGGAGGGTAGAGGAAGATTGAGAGAAGTGCCACGGGTAAGCTAAGATATTAAAAGGCGCAGTAATTGATTTCTCTTTATTGGTAGGATCAAATCATTGGCGCGATTTCTGATCACATTGTTTCCGGTGTTTTCATTATTCAACGCAGTAAATTATAAGGCATCAACTGAGCAGGGCAATAGTGGATACTGTCAGTTAAAATGTAAGCAGATGTATAATAATCTTTCCTAAACGAAGTTCAATTCACATTAGAGTCTCAGTTTCTTAATACCATTGTCATAGATATAATCAAACATTTAGCTAGAAACGTTTTTTCTGACAAAAAAAAATCCTTTCTCATCATTTCGAGGTTATTGTTTGAAGCTAAAAGTTGGATCGAATCTTGCCTAGTCATGTTTTCAGGCTATTGAGAACGCCTATCCATCAATATGGAAACAACTAATTATCATTTTCATGCACAGAATCGACAAGCAATCGTAAAATTGTACCTAAATTCAGAAGATTAAATGCAGTCACTCGGAAATCAATTTTTGTGATGATGTTTTTATATACTACCTTGCTTTGTAACTATTATTTCTAATAATGTTATATATAAATGATCAATGTTTAACCGTACTGTCAATTAATTTACCAGGCAATCAATAATATACACCATTCGAGTATCATCTAGTTACAGGCAATCAATAATATGCACCATTCGAGTATCATCTAGTTACGACTGAACACAGAGTTGCGTAACTAGATCAAGCCATTAAGCATAGCTTCATAATAAAACGACTTAGCGGGAAAATAACAGCCCTCGTTACGAATCCATGAACACATATATTTCCTAGTGCGTAGAGTGCTGGACTCGTATTCCGGCGACGCAGGATCGAATCTTGTCGATGACTGAAGTTTTTCCAATGATGATTTCACTGTCCACATACATTTCTCCCAACGTTATTGTTGGTATATTCTCTCCAACACAAAATTGCTTTGATGTATGATGGACAAAATTGCTCTCAGTAAATCAAATGGCATGATGAAATCTAAATCAATCCTTCAGTATGCAATCCTACCAGATGGCAGTCATCCTCAATCACGCTATTTCGGAGGTCCCTAATCCATTTTAATGTGGTCTATTGCGAGCAGGTTATTGACTCTCCAACACAGATTGCATAGGCCTAAATTGCCCGCCTGATGAAAATGAAACGGAAAAATTATGCCGCTCTTGTTGACCCCAAATACTCTGGTTTTCATTTGATGTGACCTGCGCTAGACACCGATATTGGCGGAAATGCAGTGTTGGGAGGCGCATTTGAGCCCGGGCTCGTGCAAACATCTATTCATTGTGGGGACATTGTGTGAGGGGTTGAAGGGGGGGGGGGGGGGGGG
>SDVV010030943.1:0-11610 GCA_016164225.1 Gammarus roeselii
CCGCCACCGCGGTCACCAGAACCGCCACCGCGGTCACTAGAACCGCCACCGCGGTCACCAGAACCGCCACCGCGGTCACCGAAACCGCCACCGCGGTCACAAGAACCGCCACCGCGGTCACCAGAACCACCACCGCTGTCACCAGAACCACCACCGCAGTCACCAGAACCACCACCGCGGTCACCAGAACCACCACCGCGGTCACCAGAACCACCACCGCGGTCACCAGAACCGCCACCGCGGTCACCAGAACCGCCACCGCGGTCACCAGAACCGCCACCGCGGTCACCAGAACCGCCACCGCGGTCACCAGAACCGCCACCGCGGTCACCAGAACCGCCACCGCGGTCACCAGAACCGCCACCGCGGTCACCAGAACCGCCACCGCGGTCACCAGAACCGCCACCGCGGCCACCGGCATTACTACTGCAATCGTCAGCACCACCACAGAACTGATAAGCTGGTGTCTACGAGCTCTCTAGACTTTGCCAAGGTGTTTTCTGCTCTTATTCGCCCATTCGCTTTTATTCGTGTTTTCTGTAATATTTTTTTGGGTTCATTAGTTCACGATTCATTGGTTGCGCAT
Source organism: Gammarus roeselii (assembly GCA_016164225.1). Taxonomy (NCBI): domain Eukaryota; kingdom Metazoa; phylum Arthropoda; class Malacostraca; order Amphipoda; family Gammaridae; genus Gammarus; species Gammarus roeselii. The sequence goes on from SDVV010030943.1 coordinate 587, forward strand.
TTTTTCAAGGACAGTATATTAAGGTAATTTTTAGTGTGCTTCAATTTTTCTATTGGCTTTATTACATGTCTTTCAAGATTTCTATTAAATGCTTCTTAGTTTTTTAGTTTTTTCACGTTCTCTCATTGTTCAGGTCATATTTAAATTAACTTTTCCAGCTATTACCCAAGTACAATCTGCTATTACCCACGTACAATCAGCTATTACCCACGTACAATCAGCTATTACCCACGTGCAATCAGCTATTACCCACGTACAATCAGCTATCACCCACGTACATTCAGCTATTACCAAGGTACAATCAGCTATTACCTACGTACAAACGGCTATTATCCACATGCAATCAGCTATTACCCACGTACAATCAGCTATTACCCACGTACAATCAGCTATTACCCACGTACAATCGGCTATTACCCACGTACAATCGGCTATTACCCACGTACAATCGGCTATTACCCACGTACAATCGGCTATTACCCACGTACAATCAGCTATTATCCACATGCAATCAGCTATTACCAAGGTACAATCAGCTATTACCCACGTACAATCGGCTATTATCCACATGCAATCAGCTATTACCCACGTACAATCAGCTATTACCCACGTACAATCAGCTATTACCCACGTACAATCGGCTATTACCCATGTACAATCGGCTATTACCCACGTACAAACAGCTATTACTCAAGTACAATCAACCATTACTCAAGTACAATCAACCATTACTCAAGTACAATCAACCATTACTCAAGTACAATAAACCATTACTCACGTTCAATCAGCTATTACCCACGTACAATCAGCTATTACCCACGTACAATCAGCTATTACCCAGGTACAATCAGCTATCACCCACGTACATTCAGCTATTACCCACGTACAATCGGCTATTACCCACGTACAATCGGCTATTATCCACATGCAATCAGCTATTACCCACGTACAATCAGCTATTACCCACGTACAATCGGCTATTACCCACGTACAATCGGCTATTACCCACGTACAATCGGCTATTACCTACGTACAATCAGCTATTACTCAAGTACAATCAACCATTACTCAAGTGCAATCAACCATTACTCACGTTCAATCAGCTATTACCCACGTTCAATCAGCTATTACCCACGTACAATCAGCTATTACCCACGTACAATCAGCTATTACCCACGTACAATCAGCTATTACCCACGCACAATCAGCTATCACCCACGTACATTCAGCTATTACCAAGGTACAATCGGCTATTACCCACGTACAATCGGCTATTATCCACATGCAATCAGCTATTACCCTCGTACAATCAGCTATTACCCACGTACAATCAGCTATCACAAACGTACATTCAGCTATTACCAAGGTACAATCAGCTATTACCCACGTACAATCGGCTATTATCCTCATGCAATCAGCTATTACCCTCGTACAATCAGCTATTACCCACGTACAATCGGCTATTACCCACGTACAATCGGCTATTACCCACGTACAATCAGCTATTACTCAAGTACAATCAACCATTACTCAAGTACAATCAACCATTACTCAAGTACAATCAACCATTACTCAAGTACAATCAACCATTACTCAAGTACAATCAACCATTACTCACGTTCAATCAGCTATTGCCCGCATACAATAAGCCATTGCCCACATACATTGTATTGTAGCTACCAATTAACATCTTGCAACTTAGAGTCGTGCTACGATTTCATAACACCCCACTTTGTGAATGGTAATTATTTTGTCGTCATCTTCTGATACTCCGCCGGTCATGTCTGGTACAAGGTTAGTGCCCAGAATCATGATATCATTCCTGTATTGAGAAGCAGATGGGAGCAGCTATAAGTTAGTTTAGCTTTGCATACAACCCAAATCCCGCTATATGAAGTTACCTTGCGCTAACGCGCATCCGAAGACGCGCATCCGACTCTCATTTGTATTATTCCCGTTTTAATTCCGTTTTTGAATCGTCAACATAATCGTCCCATCCCTCATCAAATAATAGTATTGCATTCGTATCTGCTGTCTACAATTCGATGTATTGCCTGATGAAATGGACTCTCAGAATACAAAGGAAATTATTGTGATTGTTGATTACAATGCCACCTCCTTCGAATCAAATCAGCCAAAAGGGAGAATTCAACTGAAAATACTCGGCAAAGCCGATTTGAAACTTGACAAGGTTGCAGGTATAATCGCAAAGGAAAGGATAATTCATCTAAGTGAATTATAATACAAGTCGGAGCTAGAGACGTGACGTAGACGAAATCGGCATGGAAAAGGTATGAAGCCATGTTAAGCAACATCAAACCTTCACACGCAAACCTCCATGTCACTGGCATCCTGCCCCATCCAAACCAAAGTAGATAGCTACAAGTTAAGCAAGATGATTTTACTTAACAATCGCCTAGCAACTTTCTGCAAAGCCCAGAAAATCTCTTTCTCGGATCATTGGGATACGATGATCCACCCAAAGAACTATAACTTGAATAGAATTACCAACAAGGCTCGCATTAACACGTATGTACTTTATACCATCGGAAACATCCTTGAAAACGTCGACGCTGGACTTGTCAACAAAAATAAGTCAATAAACGTAAACGATATCATACCAAAAACTCTGCCAGCAGTGCCCGACGAAACGACACAGCGGCCTCCGCCCGTTTCAACACGAGATACTCAACAAATACAAGTGCCTATCGAAACACCATCCCAGGTCCTAGCCAAAAAGTTCCTGTCATCAATCCAGTCCGAATTAGAGGCAGTAGTCGCAGCTCCGTTAACACAACCCATGTTAACGAAAACGAAAGTCTTGGCTCCGACACAAGACCTCAGAGTAGAAGCAAAATAAGTCAAGCAAATCAAGTCAATATGACTAACGGTACTCTCAAATGTTACTATGTGAACGCTAGAAGTCTCTGAGACAAAATCGAAGAGTTAGGTATTTTTTGCATTGAATGAAAGTATCGACATAATAGCAATCACAGAATCGTGGATGAAATTGAGCACCAGGCATTATTTTGGCAAATTTACTCTCCAGCCCATACTAACTTGATATTTAGCGGGATCAGTGCAACCCAACCCTATGACGAATTTCCAGTGTAGGATATTTAATATGGTTAATTAGTTTCTTCAATTTATTGTTGACATAAATCTCGAGTTAATTAGAGAGCTGAAGTAATGGTGGCAGATAGTTAAGAGCATTCTCGAATGCTGGACAATGATCTGAAGAGCAGAGCTACTGACAGCCTTCCTATATGCCCACCAAAACACTACTACCTCTGCAGCTGGCAGGTCCTCCCGCCTACGCAGGCAAACGATTGTCGACACTAATATGCAGTAGTTTGGGTGAACTGTAAGCGAGTTCTGGTATACAAGTATAAAATTATTGAAAAAATTTGGCAATAAATGAACTACATGTTATATGCAGGAAAAATATCTCCATAAATCCACTTGAACTCTAATACAAATAGATGGAATTATTGTGGGCTCATGACAGGGAGATAGGTCTCCAAATAATCAAAAATGGTGCCCTGTTACTTTGCAATAATCGCCTGTTGCTGTCTGTAGCTAGGTCAAGTCTCTCTAGATGTAAACTGACTGGAACTCATCCAAGAACCTTAAATTTTTTGCACAACCTAGCAGCATCCTTCTCCAATCACAATCCATGAATTTTAGCTCTAAACAAGCTGGTTTTTCTGATCCTCACGAGCTCACTGAGCTTGACATTTCCAATGTTCAGGGCCAAGCAAATTTCTCCTTCACAACTCCAGCACCACAAAGTTTATTGGATAATTCCAAGTACTTCCTGTCTGGAAACACCTGAGTACAATATAATCTTGACGGCGTTCCTGTTCACACAACGCTCTAAACTCTCCACGAATCCCCTCTCTGGAAACTGTCGCTTCCTAAGCCATGGACACATGTTGTGACCTGTTAGCTGAACAGCCGCCAGAAGCAGACTCAAACTTTCTTGACATCTCGTCGACTCTCTCGGTAAGGGATCCAACAGCAACCAGCAACTGATTGTAAGCAGACAAGTCCTGTCTCCTCATCAGAGACACATGCATGTCCAGTTCTTCCAGAACATCTACACTTGCAACAAAATAACTGCATAGCACCGTCAGTATCCTTCAAAAGACAACATCCTCATCCACCCCAAGACGAGACACGCCCGCAGGAAATTTCCCACAGCAGACCGAGCAAGAAACAAAGCTACCCAACAGAACTGTATCACAGAAAGAACAGTGCACATCCCCACCAGGCCGCCCATGAACTGCTGAGTCCTCGCTATCAGCCGGCACAGCAACAGTCAGCCTACCCCTCCCAGTCAAGCCACCAGACTTACAGGCAACTGCTGCCTCACATGTTAGGGACTGCAAAGGTGTATGCGGAAAGCCTCTACTGACGCTGGCCTTTTGATGAACCGTAGAGATTCGTGGAGCCGTAGAGATTCTGCCGCCACCATAGGCCTCCAGCAATGTCACAACAGACATAACCAGGCCAACAGACTCGTGTCCTCGTGTCTTCATCAAACCGGATGCGATAGCTGTCCATTGAGATTCACTCTTTGTGAGTACTCCTTCATCCCCTGTATTGAACTTTGCATTTATCTTCTTCTTCCTTTACCTTAAGAAAAAAAAAATTACAATTTATCATACATACACATCCTTCCATCTTGGTCATATCCAGCACAACGTAATATGCTCCACATCTAGACTATCTCTATACAACACCAACGCCCTTGGCCTAAGTGATTTTAATGCACGCGACCTGTTCTAGCTCACCTTGCTAAGCGCCGACTTGGGGGCAGTGTTTTCATTGATTAACAAGATCCGCTAATTATGCTAAATGCTGAACCTTTGAATTCCAACACTCAACTGACATCCCCTGAACTGAAATTTTGCTTCCCCAATCTTGCTGTAAATTGCCATTAAATAGTTCACAAAGATTTGGTGTCTGATCACCTCCCAATAGCCATCAATCATCAACTTTGATCCCCAAACTGCAGTAAGCCCCTTCACACTTTTTGTAACTACAAGAGAGCAAACTGGGACAAATACACAACATCAATAGAAATTGCCTTAAAAGGCTTACATCACCCAATACACATACATTGACACCTACTAAACACGTCGACACAGTATATACTTGACCACATAAGACAGAGAATACATACTTGCCTGCTCGTCCGGGGCTTCAATCCAGCTTTCTTGACCTCCATTCAGTGCAAAATTCTGCAGCAAAACTCAGTAATTTGCTCTCCACCAGCAACCTAATCACAAAGGTTTAAACCCCCTAGTGCAGGAATAGATGCAGATATCTGTGTGCAACAAACCTATGGAAGATGAGGTTGCAAACATGACCTTACAAACTTCACCATCAAAATTATGATGACTCATCAGGAGCCTAAATAGCATAAACACAACCTCACAAAATCATGATCCTTCCACCCAACGCCCACAATATACCATCAGACCAACAACAAGCAGATCGAGCTACTCAACAAACACTATGTAACTATGCAAACACTCGCCTCTTACTACATTATCAGTTGCCTGCGGCCTGCCTGATTCCACAAAGTGAAGACGTCTTCCCAATAGCTCCCCAAAGATAGCTTGAACAGGACCAGCAATCAAAGCTGGGATTAATTGAAAGTTTATTGGACAATTCCAAGTGCTTCCTGCCAAACACAGCCTGCCTGACCCAAGTTAACTACCTGATATCTACAAAGGAAGTGGGTTAAACCAAAAGGTGTGACTCCAAAAAGTAATGGAAGCGACTAATTAAAATTGAAATCTCATAAGTGTTATGCAAATTGGAGAGAAATTTGGTGTTAGTAATAAAAGTAATATGCTGTGAATATTAATATTCTGTGCCTTTGGAAAATCAAATGCATGTTATTTGTTAGCTACATTGGAATGTTGTGTTCAATATTAGGAATAAATTGACCTGGTTTTGAAAAGCCTTTGTTTTTGGGATATTTAAACCTGATTGAAATGTGTTTGTGTCATGACTTTCACTCCCTTCCCAAACAAAATAGGTAGTGATTTGTGCATTGATTATGTGCTATAAGGTCCCCAATTTAGTTTGAACGGGTAGGCTACAGGAAGTAGCTTAAAAAGTGCCAAAACATATCCATTTCATCTATCATGTGCTGCTAAAGATGTTTGTGAAATAAAGGCAAAGTTTTTTGTTTCAGGCCCGAATGGCAAAGGCCGCAATGATGAAGGAAATGAAGATGCACTTTGTGTGAAAGGAAGTGCCAATATTGTTTGCTCAGAATGTTTACAAGTGTTTACTAGTGTAGAAAGACAACAAGAGACCATTGGCCCAAACTAGGCTGCCTTTTGATAGCAAGAGCAAGAAGATGATGGTTTCTACAAATCATGTGCTAAACACTGATGCTGGACTACAGTGCTATGGGATGCTGGGATGATCATTTAAATGTTTTTGTAGCAGGTGTGGGACCTGTTTTGATCTTGGAGACAAAATAGGTGAAAAGAAACCTACCCAAAGGGGTAGTAAGCAGAGTACTGTAAAGACTGCTGCTGGTTTGGGTACTTTTGGCATGGTCACCAAGGCCGAGGATTTTACAGATGAGACCACTTGCGACTGAGATACTGCAGTGTCCATTGGGAGTCCGGGTATTGAATAGGCTATTGATGATGAAAACGTTGATATAGCTTAGGGATTAGCAACTCGCCTTTGCAGCTCCGCCAGCAGGGCATGCGAGCATGGAAGGTTGTATACCTTAGCGCGCCAGCAATCCAAAGAATAACACGGCATTAAAACCAGCAGGGCGCTGGTCAGATTGCGCTTAATATGTTGAACAAGAAGACACTGAAGACAGTCAATATTTGCAAACAACTATCAACAACAGAAACAAAACCACAAAATCAAATCTGCTATGCTTGGCAAAACTCGTACAACACCCCCCCAACTCCTCGACCAAGGCCATCTTGAAGCCACGGAGGGAATTGCACTGCACCACATCAGAGGAGCACAGACTGTTCCAGACCTGAACACAGCAAGAATAAAAGAATCTGCGTTTATAAGAATGACCACGTGTGCCAATATCTGGAGCTCGCTCAAACAGAGCAGACAAACCCAAATCCACGGAACAGTGAAATTTTTTCCAACACTTCAGCAGATCCAAACGCAACAACCTCCCCCTGACAAAACAACCGCAAAGCTCTGAGCCTCTCACCATAGTCCACTCCACCCAGACCATGAATTTCCCTGGTCCACAGCCCCTGCACAGACTCCAAAAGTTTCAGATCCCCCAAATATCCCATATTCCACACACAAGAGCAGTAGTCCAAGATGGGCCTTATATGAGTTATAAACAAAGATACCATAAAAACAGAACTCCTATTAACAGTAGAACGAAGCAGGCTGGTTGCCAGAGTGGAAGCCTTTCTAACAACACTCTTTACATGGAGTTGAAATCGCAACCTCAAGTCAACGAGCATTCTCAAGTCCGTGCAGGAATAAACAAGCTCAAGTGCCACACCATTCAAATTATAAGCAATTCAATAATCAAGCTGCTCCAATTCAACACAACCCCTGTAAAAACGCATAAAGGCACATTTGGCAATGTTCACAGAGAGATTCCATGACAAGAACACAGACTGCACCAAATTCAGATCTCTTTGCAAAGAAGACACACCCAGGCGAACTGCTTGTACATCGCGTGGGAAACTCAGATAAAGTTTGAAGTAATCAGCAAAAGCCTTCCACTTACAAGCCACTCTCGCTGCAACATGATTAACATACAGCAGAAACAAAAGCAGGCCCAGCACAGACTCTTGGGGCACTCCACTTGTCACCTACTAAAAGTCACTGACAACTCCCCCTACAGCAACACACATTTGCCTCCCAATCAGAAAACTACAAACCCAATCTAACAATCCACCATGAATACCCACACATCCTAGTTTGGCCAACAAAACAGTGATCGGCAACATCAAGCGCCTTGAAGAAATCCAGGAAGACCACATCCACCACCATTCCATCATCCAGCAGATCAGCAACCTCACCGTAAGTAAGCAACAATTGATCCTCTGTGCTCCTTTCCACCCTGAATCCAAATTGGTTGCTCGACTGAATGCCAGAATTTTCCAGAAAAGACACTAACTACGACACAATAACCCGCTCCAGCACCTTACAACAAACAGAAGTGAGACTCACACGTCTATAATTGAAAGGGCTAATTCGTGTTCATATGAACACTCGCTGTGACGTGAGAAAAAAATTCTGTACTCAAAATTGAGCCTACTAAACTTCTCCAAGGACACCAACACCTCTTCATGTCGTCTACTAAGCTCCCTCCTCAAAAGCTTGTACTGCGCCCAAGCCTGAGATCTACTGATCATCAGCTCCCTTGGAGAGCCTCGCAACCAGCTTGACCGCGAAGCAGAGTCTCGAGTGGGAACAAACCTGTCTACAAGCGAATGGATAACTGACTGAAACAAATGATAATTCTCCTCCACAGTGCCGTACAAGAACGCGTAATGCCAGTCAACATCTGTCCAAACCTCTCTCATACTCTTATAATCTCCACGAGACCACGTGACCGATTTCAAACCAGGCTCAACTGGAGCCTCATCCATCTGAAAGCAATACTCCACCAAGACAGGGCATGGTGGCACCCTGGGAGAGGAGGCAAAACTGCCACAGATGGCACCCGATCTTCTTCTGTCAGTACAGATGAAATGGGTTCAATAGTTTCCAATTAAATTATCTAAAGGGAAAGCAAGAGTGACCTTGGAAACCAACTACATGCTAATCTATCAAAAGTGAAAGCTATCAAACTTTGCAAATTTCATTCTAGGAACGAATGCAGGTATGGAGTGTCAGGGAAAGACTAGCTTCACCTGCCTAACCTGTGAGCCTGGGCCAATTGAAACATTGAAAGCTGAAACGGTAATGTAAATGACCTTAGAGTGCAAAAATCAGTACATGAAGAGGAAAGCTTGAAACGCTGAATATTTGACTCTGCACTGCATATTGCAGGCTGAGGCCAGTACATATTGCAGGTTGAGGCCGGTGGCAGAAGACTGTTCCTGGGCCATGAGATTCTTTCTGGCTAGAGGTAAAAGAGCAGCGTTGAACTTTTGGAAACGATTATTCCAACCAGTTACCACATAGACAGAAAGATCTAGATAAATGTGAAGCAGTGCTAAGAAGCTTCGCCTCTGATATTACGGAGGCTAGGTAAATGAACTATTACGGCAGACTGAACACCTTGGGGCTATACTCAATCCAATGATGTTTTTAGAGATTCGTGGTTATAAAGGTTGGGAATATTGTGGAAGGTTACACGGCCAATGTCTACAAAAAGATTGGAATAAAAGTGACCATGCAAAACCAAGCAAGGACTGGCAGAATGTTTTGCTTCAAAGTCCCAAAACCAACTGGTGGAATAACAATGCAAACAGTTGCATTCAACAGCTTCACGTGTTAGGTACCTCTGTTATTCAATTGAATGACCCTGGAAATACGTGAGATGAAACATGTGCCACAATTGTCAGCTACAACAAACATTTTTTGGGGTGGATGGATGATTATTCATTTTATAGATCATTAACACTTTATTTTAGTATTTTAGTATTTCTTCTTGCCTGGGCTCTATTATTTTTTCTGCCTTTTTTTCATGGTGATAAATTTTGAATTTGTTGATATTATATGTATCGAGGTTGGTTGAGACAAGGTGACACAGAGGGGAGGTTTTCGTGGGACCCGCGGGACTCGGGGACCCAGGGTTTCGGGAACCCGGGGGACTTGGGAGACCAGGTGGATTTGGGGGGATCCACTTGGACCTTTCTGGGGCCCCTTGGGACACCCTTGAGACCCTTTAGGACCTTTTTGAGAAATTGTGGGACCTTTTAGAAGCCCCTCTGAATCCTGGAACCTCTGCTCCCCCCTCCCAGCGCTGTAAAACCCATACACAGAAAAATGTTTGCGAGATGCATGAGTAGAACAATTAACCATTGCAGTCCGCGGATTGCTGGCGCAGAGGGCGAGGGTCGCGTCGAGGCTGGTTGAGGTGCGTCGAGATCAGTCGAAACATGTTGAGGCAAGTCGTACTGGTCGCGACGAGCCGAAACTGGCCGAAATGATTCGAGGCAAACCGAGATGAGCTGAGGCGAGGGGCCTCGGGGGACTCGAGGAGCTCGGGAAGACCCGGGGGACATGGACCACCCTCCGGGATTCATCGGGCTCTTTCGCGACCCTAGGGACCAATGCCCCCCCCCCCGCGCTATCCCCTTGAACAATCAGTGCGAAATCAATAATCTGAGCAGTTTTTCTGCCCATGACGAACCTGTTCTTTCTTGTTCACGATTCACAATTTCATAACGCTGGAGTATTTGTGCGGGAGTTCGTGTTGGTGGTTTCGTGAGTGGGTATTTTTTCTTCAGTCTGTGCTCGCTGCGCGTGCACGGACCATACGCAGTTTCTGGGGTTTACCTGGAATGCGCAGCTATAAAACCTTGTGACGCGTTGAGGTTGGAGTCAATCTAATCCGTGAAGCCATTGACCTTGTACCAATTCTTGGAGTTCTCAGTGGTTGGAGGCGGGGATTCGTTTTGTCTGAGTCTTTATCTTGCCTGACTAAATAAAGTGTACTTGAAATAAAATAGACCTCGTAGCTGGAAACATTGTGTTGCGTTGCTGTCGGAGCTGGCTTAGTCCAAGTAGCCGTGAACCTTGTACCAATTTCGATGATACTATCTGTGCGCACTGGCGTATAGACATATACATGAGGTTCTGAGGGGTTCGAGGCGAGGATTCGTTTCTGTTCATCTGAGTCTTTATCTTACCTAAATGAATAAATTGTATTTAAACAACTAAACCGCGTAGCTGTAAATATTGTGTTGCGTTGCTGTCGGAGCTGAATTTGCCCGTGTAGCCACTGACCTTGTACTAATCTTGATGATGCTACCTGTACGCACTAGGGTGCGTATATATACTCTTCAAGTTCAAATGGATTGGAAGCGGAGGTCCGTTTC
>SDVV010030944.1:0-11610 GCA_016164225.1 Gammarus roeselii
AATTATCACCAATCTAATTCCTTCACTAAAAGCATACATCCTAAATCCTTCACTAAAAGCATACATCCTAAATCCTTCACAAATAACAAACACCCTAACCAATACATTCGATATAAGGTTCAAAGATCTAGCCATCCTACATCTAATTCCTTCACTAAAAGCATATATCCTAATTATTATCTATCTAATTTCCTTCAATAAAAAAGCAAACATCCTAAATCCTTCACAAATCATACATAGAGTCACTAATTAGCCAGGGTGGTTTTCGTAGTCCTGTTCTTGCATCCCTGTTCTTGCACCCCTGTTCTTGCACCGCCATTCTCGCACCGCCATTCTCGCACCCCCGTTCTTGCACCGTCATTCTCGCACCGCCATTCTCGCACCGCCATTCTCGCACCGCCATTCTCGCACCGTCATTCTCGCACCGTTATCTACTACTCATATTCGGATATGGCTGAACGAGTGTGAAAACTACAAGGCGACAATATGACATTGCTGGGCTAGTGAGATGATAAGTATAAATATTTTAATCTAGACTTACGGACTGAAAGAGAGACATTCTGACCGTAAACAGAGGACAGCGTGCTTCAAGCTCTAGTACACTGGAAGTGATTACAATATAACAAAGATAATTAGCATTCCTTGTGCAATGATTGTGTACATCCGATAACTTCCTAATTTAATTGAATTAATTTTGATCACAGTTTCACTGAAGTATTGTGAATAAATATAGACCAGTTTGGAAGTTATATTGATCTTCCAGTTTCAGGATTTTCATGGTTTAAAATGATGATTTGCAGGAGAATTGAATGGAAGCTTTCTTAGGCGGAACAAATATTTAATCAGTTCTATTTGATTCTCTTCCATACCAAGCTTCGATTCCTTAAATTTTGATTAAATGGAACAACGCAAAATAATGGGTTTGAAAGACAGATTTTCGATGGAATTTCATTAATTTGTGTAGGACGCCTTCAGATCAGGACAACTTAGATGATTAGTCAATGGGATTTTTTGAATGTGAAATTTATATCGTAATATACCTCAAAAAATTTAATGTTCTCAATCCCGTGAATTCTATCATTTTCAATTTTTATGAGTGATCACACGTAATAAAAAATCATTAATTCCAATTCGGTTTTCAGAAAACCACTTTTTTCACTGTTGAGTTCCATGATAATTATGTCTGGTAATTCGTTAATGATGTTTGAAAAGATGCAAGTAAATAATGTTCTATCTTGAGTAAAAGATGTATATTAAAAAAATCCGTTAACTATATTGGAAATAAAAATGAAGAGAGAAGAGGCCCTAAAATAGAACCCCGAGGAACCCCGTGAGTAACATTGAGCATAGCAGGTTTTATTCCGTTCACAGTTACATTGTTTGCGGTTTGACTGATTTGAAGTAAGCCAATCAACAGCGATTCCTTTTATTCCGTAATACTTTGTATATATAATTTGATGGATCGGTTCTTACAGTCAATAGCCTTACGCAGGTTGATAAATAGAGAACATAACGAAGTGGGAATCGATGTTGTAATAGAGGTACTGCAGGCTATTTATTGGAGCTTGAGTTGTATTTTCACTGAATCTGAAGCCATACTGGTTTTCTGGAAGGATATTGTTTCATTCTAGTAACAAAATAGATTTTTGTGAATGATTGTGGCATATATTTTGGGAAACAAGATAAAGACAGATATGGGTCGATAGCATAGGTATAAATTTTATCGACATCTTTTGAATCGGTGGGGAAATGTCCTTGTATTAAGAATTTGTTGACAATTGGAGCTAGGATTGGAGATAACATGTAAGTTATTTATTTATAATAGTATTGATAATGACAGATTCAGGTTTAAGCGATATTATTATTGAGGTGACGTCACTAGCGTTACTGTTGGTGAACAATAGAATGAATGACCGAAATTTATATTCGATAGATATTCAAGCTAAAATCATCACAGCAATCTTGTATTTCTGATTATTCGTTATGAGCAATTGTTCTTCAAGATTGGTTGTGTTTATTGTTATGTGGAATAAAAATGTTATTGAGCACCTGCACGTTTGCTTGAGATCGTTTATGATCCCTAATTTTTATTTGTAGTAAGTTCATCTAGCAGATCTGTTCTAATCCGGAAGGTGTTCGCATATATGATTATAAGTAGATGTACACATTTTGCCTTTGCATGCACAATGAAAAATAACGATTTAGATTTTTTTATTCCGATCATAAAATGAACAAAAGGCCGTCATTAAAATGAGAAACCAACAAGAAAGCTTCTCACTTTCTTGCTAGTTTGAAAAAACCGTCCGTGCGACCATGCATTTGAATCACAATTGGAAGACGCTCTCTACACGTCTATTTCTGGTTACGAATAGACGGATAATATGGAACTCGTTCAGGTTACCAGAATGTGATCCCTATTTTTCATAAGATAGAACTTGTTTTATCTATTTGATAAAGACTATGACGGAAGATTAGGTAACTTCACGTTGTGCACAGAATTAACACAAGTTTTAAACGCTTTCTGCATGTGGTGAGGAAAATTGGGTTTCAGAAACTGCAAAGCTCCGAAGAGATTATTTTCAGATGAAACTTGGGAGGAGGAATAATTTCAAGCCCGAAGACAGTACTATGCAAACAAAACACGGAGAAAACAATGTTAAATCATGAAGAAAGTGTTGCAGAAACGTAGTTTCGTTGTTTGTTTTCAATTTCAGAGCACAGCGTTCAGCGTTCAGCGTCGAGCAAACAGCGTCTAGCGAACAGCGTCTAGCGTACAGCGTCGAGCGTACAGCGTCGAGCGTACAGCGTCGAGCGTACAGCGTCGAGCGTACAGCGTCGAGCGTACAGCGTCGAGCGTACAGCGTCGAGCGTACAGCGTCGAGCGTACAGCGTCGAGCGTACAGCGTCGAGCGTATCCGCCGGAACCAACAGTTTTTGAAGAGCGTCCATCTTGATGTCGTATGACGTAGATGGACTGTAATAATTATTTTGGTACGTTTCATGTCCAATGCGGAATGTAGGTGAGGACCAGGCAGCGATTCTTCCACGCATTTGTAGAGTACACCCTCCACCATATCTATTAATCGACATCATCTGAATACTCACTCAGTCTTTAGGTCGGTGAATCTAATTCGCCTAGTGTGTCACCTCGTGAAATGACCATTAGAGTCGCAGACCACTTTATCCCAAACCAGAAACGCAATATTATCATCTAGATCCGTAATAATTACCGCCTTCTTAAAGTCTGCAGATTACACGTGTCCAAGCCATACGCCTTGAAATAAGCACTCAAGGCAACCGTCAAAAGGAGCAAGTGCATCCAGTGCCTTTCTCCGTCGCAGTCCCTCTAGCGGCGCTCTGCTCAAACACATGACGAAACCTGACTCCAGAGTTCTTCCAGGCCCTTTTCCTGGAGAACGCCTGCACGACCAAACAGAGCCTCTGCATGTCTGGGATGCGTGAACGCCTCCCATAGGAGTGTTCAACTCACTTGGCTCCAGACCTGCTCTTACATCTCTCTCTCTGCTCGCTTCAGTAGCCCGCGCACTCCAGAGCTCCTGTATCCCCCAGGAGCAGCTGGTCCAGGCTGTGTAACTTCACGAATGGACCTATTGATGGGTGTTTACCCAGCTTAGCTCCAGACTCATGCTCTTCCGTCTCTCACTCAGTGGAGTCTTACTTACTGCGTGAGGTTGCCGGACGAGATGGAAAGGCTTCTAGCCCGTGTGGTTTAGTAGCAGCGGCCGCTGCCTGGATTTGATTGTGTACAGATAATAATCTCACGAACAAATCAAATGGCTCAAATCTTAAATCTGTGCGAACCCAAATTAATAGAAGGGCTGTATTGTTCTTGTGTGACCGGTTTGGCTGGGCTTACGCAGTTTGTGATAAAAACATGGTACTCTCATCATGTCCAATTTATTCATATATAAGCCCTATTATACCCATACAGCCGGTGCTATAAAAAACATAGGAAACGTTACGCCGGATAAAATAATTGGCATGTTTGTGAGAGGAAACGAATTAGGAAATACCTTTGACATACGGTGATAAATACCTTTGACACACGGGGATAACACTTTCACATGGGGCGGTGTTATCACCATCTGGCAGAGGGTGCTATTTTAGTATCACCCTTCTAGTATCTTTGCCACAAAAAGCGACCTCCAAAGCCCAGATCATCGACACAGTTCACCTCCCCCAGTGACATCTTCCGCTCTACGCGACAGCGCCAAAAAACGCATTACGGCGTTATTGGCACATAACGAATCGTCGTTAGGCAACACTCGTACCCTGGCCAGTGGAGGGAAACGAAAGGATACTTCAGAACAAGGAGATGCCATGCATCAGAATTCAGGAAATGGGCAGGAGTGTTAGTACATGGTGCGCATGGATGTTGGTACCAGATGTACCGCACCATGGCGTTGTGACGTTTACGGGATGTTGGTACCAAGCGCAACAAACCAAGACGGCATGACGTGCAATAGGTTTTGTTGGTACCAGGGGCACCAAGGCAGCGTGGAGGGTCATTAAGGCAATCAGTGACCTCCAAAACGATGGCAGAAAAAACGCAAGGTGTTAGAACGCCAAACTTGGCAAGTGGTTCTCGGCAAAGAAAATGAAGTGGCTTTTGATTTGAGATTCAAAGGAGGAAAAAAGTCCTTGGACCTATAAAAAATAAGATTGTTACTGTTATATATTCCTTACTTGAAATAACGAAAAGTCAACATCTGTGAGACTCTGCAAAATTATAACTTCTGCAGTATCTCGTAGTAGTTAGTTGTAACATCCTAATTTATTCATTATAATATGATAACATTTATAAAAAAATCAGCTCAACTAAAAAAAAATACAAATAAACCCAGATAAATTAGCTCATTCATTTGTTACGTTGTTATGGGAAGTAATTTTTTCCTTATACTATTTCTTTTAAATAAATCAATTCATTATTGTCAAGGGATTGCATACATCAACAAATAAGAGGATGTTTTCTTTGATTCGAGACTTATGCTTCATTAAATAATTCAAGAACGAGCTATATATTGAAATGAAAACAATACCTTCTGAATAGCGGACACAATACATGTTCAGAATTATAAAAAGACAACAACTGCCTTTTGGCCCAAACTAGATTGCCTTCTGATATTAAGCAGAATGGTTCTAAAGTAGAACAACGTCTAGGAGAGTCGCTTCATGTGTCATTGTGATTTCTGTTTCTAAAATATCAAGAAAGGGAAAGGTTAGCTATTTAACGACAATTCATGTAGAATTGGTCGAGCCGTGACTTGAAAGTTTCGATTGTATTGCTGTTTACAACACCCGCTGGAAGTTTATTCCATTCTTTGACAACTTTATACGTGAAGAAATTGCACGTAATGTCGAGTGAGTAGTACTTCCCACCGATTTTGCATCCATTATTCCTAGTCACTCCGTAGGTATGTAGAGTGAAAAGGCTCGCTCGGACAGCGTTTTCATCTTTTTTTTTTAATCTTCCACACCTCGATCATGTTACATCTGTCTCGACGCTCCTCTGGTGGATAAAAATTGAATCCACGTGATCTGTCGCCGTACGATTTATCTCCCAGCGAAGGTATAAGTTTAGTAGCTCTACGTTAGACCTTCTCTAAATAAATAACCTCCTCTCTAAGGTATGAAGGCCAGAACTGAACGGAAAGCTCGAGAATCGGCCTAACAAATGCAGGTAAAACTTTAAAATACTGTCAGTTTTTGTCCGAAATGTTGAAGGATATGAAACCTAGCATTTTGTTCATTTTTTGGCAGCCTCGTTACATTGGTTGCTGCTTTTAAAATCGTTACTAAATTGCATTTACCACTTTTCAGACCCATCAACAATTTTGTTGCAGTATAATTGGATCCGCTGAAACTCAAATTTGGTTTGCACTTTCATCATTTCTGAGTATCGTCTGCAAACTGGCTTGTATTCGAAAGCACGTTTCTATCGAGATCGTTTATGAATATTATGAGGCGTCATTGTGTTGTGTGCACTAACTTAACAAGTATATTATGGGGCGTCATTGTGTTGTGTGCACTAACTTAACAAGTATATTATGGGGCGTCATTGTGTTGTGTGCACTAACTTAACAAGTATATTATGGGGCGTCATTGTATTGTGTGCACTAACTTAACAAGTATATTATGAGGCAGCATTGTGTTGTGTGCACTAACTTAACAAGTAAATTATGAGGCGGCATTGTGTTGTGTGCACTAACTTAACAAGTAAATTATGAGGCGGCATTGTGTTGTGTGCACTAACTTAACAAGTAAATTATGAGGCGGCATTGTGTTGAGTGCACTAACTTAACAAGAAAGTTTAATTATATTGGCTAATCAAATCGATAAAATTATATCAAATAAATATTTAGGGTTCAACAAAGATTTGTTTTTTCCCAACTATGTTTTCCTCACAATAATAACACTGTTCAAAACAACTTTCTCTTGCATCTTCACTTATGATTGAAATTGGCGGAGGGCATCGTCTTTCCTCACATCGAAATTGTTCGGCAATATGAAGCGGTTTTTATTTAATGATTGTTAGCGATTAAGCTAGACAAGTAGAAGCTAATGAAGCATATACTGACTCGGGCAGTCAGGCAGTTGCTCGTAGGAAGAAAGTATACAAATTTGATGGAAAAATCAGTCTGCGGTTCAATTCCTGCCGAAGGAGAACGAAACTCACCAGGAAAACAATTGCGCTTAGCCTTCTTAGTGATGGATAGATTAATCAACCTGTTATTTTAACCTTATGCTGACAAGAAGTCACATTCAAGTATAGCAGCTGATTTTAACCACCAAGATACAATTGATCTCATTTATCCTCGATTTCAAGCTTGTCTGAGCACAAGGAGCTTCTCAAGTTCTTGGATATTAAACCAATCGCCACAACATCATTTCATCGTCCCCACAATATATCGATGGGACTGCACTTCCCCCCCCCCCGCTCCCTCTCCTGAGATTCAGGGCCGCTGCTGACGTCATCACGCTACCACCGGGCAGGAGGCGGTGACAGGGAGAAAATATGAACTTCCTTCCGGTCTGGGCCCCTCAACAGACTTTGGAGGTGAGATCTACTCGGGTGGTTTGTCACTTCTCTTTGCGACTGTCCGACAAAACTTAAATTCTTAACCTCCAGTGAAGATTAGGAATCTCGACTTCAGCGGGTTCAAATCAATTTTGTACGGTTGTAACCAAATGCGAATACTAACCATATTTGACATTTGATTTGAAAAGGCTTCCTGATGTTTCATTATGCGATGCTTCACTATGCTCTACAAGCTGGGCGTTATGACTTAATAGCATGTCTCGTAACATGATGGCAAGAATATTTGTATGATTATTGACACATCAATGAAGGGAAACATAGAGGAAGGACAGAATTTCTGCATTGCGCGGTAAGTATATAATCTAATAATCTTCGAAATCAACCACACACTCATAAAACGAATAAACTAATTGACATTAATAAACTAAGGTAACATACTCATCCAAATCCGTCGTAATTAGGATTATACGAGCCTTAAACAATTGATTCTGTTCGACGTTGCCTCACGTATGAGTGGTTGGCAGACGCCTACATGCGTTCGTTGTGCAGTAGGGCATGAGGGGCCTCTTGCTACGACGAAGGCTATAGCAGGCATACCTCGTGTGTCTGTGGCGTCTAGTGCAGGATCTTGAGAGCTACTCTGAGAGCTATAACACCTGCTACTGAGGATCATTGCAGGCGTGTGCCTCGTGTGTCTGTGACATTTGGTACAGAAAGAGACGCTGCTATGAGAGCCAAAACACCTGCTATTGAGGGTCATTGCAGGCGTGTGTCTGTGACATTTGGTACAGGAAGAGAGGCTGTTATGAGAGCTAAAAAACCTGCTATTGAGGGTCATTGCAGGCGTGTGCCTCGTGTGTTTGTGACATTTGGTACAGGAAGAGAAGCTGCTATGACAGCCATAACACCTGCTACTGAGGGTCATTGCAGGCGTGTGCCTCGTGTGTCTGTGACATTTGGTACAGGAAGAGAGGCTGCTATGAGAGCCAAAACACCTGCTATTGAGGGTCATTGCAGGCGTGTGCCTCGTGTGTCTGTGACATTTGGTACAGGAAGAGAGGCTGCTATGAGAGCCAAAACACCTGCTACTGAGGGTCATTGCAGGCGTGTGCCTCGTGTGTCTGTGACATTTGGTACAGGAAGAGAGGCTGCTATGAGAGCCAAAAAAACTGCTATTGAGGGTCATTGCAGGCGTGTGCCTCGTGTGTTTGTGACATTTGGTACAGGAAAAGAGGCTGTTATTAGAGCCATAATACCTGCTATTGAGGGTCATTGCAGGCGTGTGCCTCGTGTGTCTGTGACATTTGGTACTGGAAGAGAGGCTGCTATGAGAGCCATAACACCTGCTATTGAGGGTCATTGCAGGCGTGTGCCTCGTGTGTCTGTGACATTTGGTACAGGAAGAGAGGCTGCTATGAGAGCCATAACACCTGCTATTGAGGGTCATCGCAGGCGTGTGCCCAGTGTGTCTGTGACGTCTCGTGCTGGATGAAGCGTGCTATGAGAGTCATAGCAGGCATATGCCTCGCGTGTCGTTGCCGGCATATGCTGGGAGAGAGGCGCTATGAGGACCATTGCAGGCGCGCGCCCTGTGTGTCCTTTGCTGCCAAATACTGGGTGAGAGGGCTATGAATGCCATAGCAGGAGTATGTCCCGAGTATATTTGCCCACCTGTTGCTATGAGAGGGTAGTTATGAGGGCCGATGCAAGCGTGTGCCTTGCGTGTCATTGCCGGCAGATGATGGGAGGGGGCGCTGTGAGGGCCAATGCAGGCGTGTGCTCCGAGTGTCTTTACCGGCAGATGCTGGGAGTGGGGCGCTATGAGGGCCATAGCAGGCATGTGCCCCCTGTGTCAGGTACGGGTAACAGCAAACACCTGAAGGTCACACCTAATTGGAAGAGCGGCAGTGGAGGCCGCACCAGACAGTGTAGCAGGTGCGGCAACTCCAACACCTGGTGTTTTGACAAGCGACTCCCGCTTGACAATTGCACCCCTACTTTCTGTGACGCTTCGTAATGGTATCTGAGCATCTGATGCTTCGTAACGGCATCTGAACATCTAATACTTCGTAATGGCATCTGAGCATCTGATGCTTCGTAACGGCATATGAGCATTTGATGCTACGTAATAGCATATGAGCATCTAATGCTTTGTAATGGCATCTCAGCATCTGATGCTTCGTAACGGCATACGAGCATTTGATGCTTCGTAATGGCATATGAGCATCTAATGCTTCGTAATGGCATCTGTACGTGTGACGGTTCGTGAAGGCATTTGAGCATCTGCCAATCATCAGATGCTCCCATGGCCAGCGACTGGTCGTATTGGCATGTTGAGTTGCATAACAAGCAAATTTTTGTCCGTACTGGCCCAACTGGACATGAAGCTTCATCATTTGTGTTGTTCAGCTCTATTACAGGATATCTTCTGTAATATTAGTAATGGATAATTGTAGGGTTCTCACGTCTGATGGTACACTTGCACCTAATCTTTATAATGAAATGCTTTTGATCAAGCACTTGATAACATTGAAAAAAGCGGATTTTTTTCGAAACATCATTCGCACTTGCATACTCCGCAATAACTTGCTTTGTTACGGAGTACTTGTCCATAATATGTAAGTGATTGATATTAATAATCATTTTTTTCCGATTTTTGCGGCCATCAACAGGGAAGAAAGTCAAAACGAAGGTGTTGCGTGATGGGGGCGTGCAACCATGGTCGTATGCTAGTCAGCACAACCTATGCAGGTGTATTGGTGGACCGTAGTAAGTAGATAAGCCCAGCTTATTGATGTGTAGGCCGGCCGTACAATGCTGATCTGCCCTGCCTATGGCAGCGTAGGCCATGTAGTGTGGCTATCAGAGAAGACTAGTTAGCCTATCAGCTCAGTTTATGCAGGCGAAGACCGGACGTAGTACGCCTATCACCCCAGCCTATGTAGGCGCTGGTCAACCGTAATAGGTCTATCATTTCTGCCGAAGTAGGCGTAGACCAACCGAAGAACCCCTATCAGCCCAGGCTATGGGGCGAAAGTCGACCGTGGCAGATCATCAGCCCAGCCTATGGGGGCGTAAGTCAACCATGCATGCCAATCAGCCTAGCCTAGGAAGGCATAAGTCGACCGTGGCATGCTCAGTCCAGCCTAGGGGAGGGGGGGCGCGTAGGCCGACCGTATGAGGGCTTTACCGGCTGGCCTACGCCCCCCTACCCCTAGACTGGGCTGAGCTTGCCACGGTCGACTTATGCCTTCTTAGGCTGGTCTGATCGGTATGCACGGTTGACTTACGCGCCGTAGTATGCCAATTAACCCACTTCATGCTGGCCGTAGTTTGCCATCAGCAAAGCCCAAGGGGGCGTAGGTCGATCGTAGCGGGCAGCGTGGGAGGAAGGGCCCCCGGTGCCGCTTATATTAGGCGTCGCAGTAAGCGATAAACAGTCGCAAAAAGCGCCGCTTTGGGCAGACACTCCAGCGCAGGAGCAGCTGCCGCGTGTACGGGGGAGGCGTGCGCTGATTAGATCCCCCCTCCCACTGCAACTGGAACTGATCCATTTAACCATAAATCGAGCTACATCGGACCTGAATACGATCAAGTAGAGCCAATAACTGATATTGAGTTGGTTGGAGCAATGTTAGGCCCAATACTGTATCGGTCCTGCCTACGATCAAGTAGAGCCAATAACTGATATTGAGTTGGTTGGATCAGCGTTACGCCCAATACTGTATCGGTCCTACCAAAGATCAAGTAGAGCCAATAACTGATATTGAGTTGGTTGGAAGCAGTGTTAGGCCCAATACTGTATCGGACCTGCCTACGATCAAGTAGAGCCAATAACTGATATTCAGTTGGTTGGATGCATGGTTGGGCCCAATACTGTATCGCTCCTGAGTACACTCAAGCAGAGCCAATAGCTGATAATCAGTTGGTTGAAAGCAGTGTTAGGCCCAAAACTATATCGGTCCTGAGTACACTCAAGTAGAGCCAATAACTGATTTTGAGTTGGTTGGAAGCAGTGTCGGACCAACACTTTTCGATATTCTAATTTTAAATGTTTGTACAAATATATCCCCTGAAATCAGATAGAGTGTTTGGTAATGGTATCTTTACGGCATTACCAACATAGAGAGTGAGGCACGAACATCGTGGCCCGGTGCACATGCTCTGCAGGTCGTGAGTGGAGGATCACTCTTTGTGCAGCGTCCAAGTCACGGCTCCACTTAGCTGTGTTGTGGATGAACCAATAAACAACTCGCATGTGGCAGGTTTGAGACCCTTCCTTCAGTAATGGAACGATGATTCACGTTATAATAATTTGCTTCTTAACAGAACTTGAACATTTAGACCAATTCTTATTCGTTTACAAGCTGGCAGAGAAGCAATCATTTTCCGAACTTTCCTTCAAGGATATATGAGCCCATTAAAATTGCGCTTCCAACATCGAACGAACACATAAGCTCAATCGTTGTAATGTGTACCTAATTGAAAATGAACATAAATTAATAAACTATAATCGAAGTATATAAATACATGAAGCTACGCTATATATA
>SDVV010030945.1:0-11610 GCA_016164225.1 Gammarus roeselii
CTCCCGATAGCTCCGCTACTGAAGTGGGATATGTTCCACAATTTAGTCCAACACTACTACAATAATATGGGAGGGCCTTGTTTCATGTATATGAAATGATCCGCTGATAAAGAGACACTCATCTTATGGGCCTCTCCCCAAAGAGGCGTGGTGTCTTAAAGCCTTGGCCTTATTGGCATACAAAATACTTAGGCCGTTGAATAATATACAGGCTCCTCCCATTTTTCTGTTTACAATATACGATAACCCTGAGCTCAACAGTGTGAAACACAGCCCCTCTTTGTTATTGGATCTAGTTCATACAATGCTGACTCGTCGAGTTTTACAGGATGCTCAAATGGCCCTACACTCGTCAGCGTCTCCTAGATATGTAATCCTTATGGGGGACCACCTGCTTTTGGAGGGGAACCGAAAAAATAGGCAAGGCAAGGTATATCTTCGTGTATTTTAAGCTAGGGTCAACAGGCCTAAGGCCTACGATGTTTCTCGGACATTCACAGCTTTACTCCCGTTGTAACGTTCGGGTAGAAATGTTTCCAAATATATGTGCTAGCGGAGGCTGATCATGACAGGGTATGGTTGGATGTACGAACCATGCTGTTTTAAATCGAAAAACGAGGTAGATGGTATTGATGAGGCCAGCAAGGTCTCTAAATAATGCCATTGAAGATACTAACAAACTATGCAAATCTTTATTAAATATTTATATTATCCTTAACTCAATTGTTAAGCAATAAATTGCAATAAAATACATCATGTCAGTTAGTCGCAGGTACTATTGAATTGCCGAAATCAGTAGAAGAATATGTTTCAATGCATGAAACGAAGCTCAAAATGCATCTCTTCACAAATTTAGACACTGCCATAAACCTATCCTGGGAGCGGGTGAATGATCTAGATGTGATATAGATTGGTAGGATATAAATCAGAGTCCAATCAGATATTGCTCAGGCAAGTTTGTGGATCTGTTTTGGAAGGATGGGGTATTGCTTGGGACATCGTTTGTTCGAAAGTGATGGTGTAACGTGTGTCTGCAATCTGTGCATAAAAAATAGATAAAATTGAATAAACATAAATCCACCAGTATTGTGTTGCGACATCTGACACGAAGTCATCGTCATGAATATGAAAATTATAGAAAAGAAAAGGCAAATCAGAAGTGCAAGTCGTCATAGGATGTAGTGACAGCTACTATTGCAGTAAATTAGGTTAACCTAGTGTGGGCTATGTATCCGATTGTATGGAGCTGGAAACTAATATGTATCACTTGTAACATTCAATCCATCTAAGTTTGAAAATGGGGTTGAGAGTGACAACGAAATAAATAACATATATGTTTAAGTGGTATTTAGAGTCGTGTGGAGGGCTTCATATGTACACATCAATAGCTGAATACCATACATACGGTTTTTGATGGGTGTAAATAACATATGTGAAAGAGATGTGAATCTGTGTAAAAAATATGATGAATCATATGAAAATAGCTAAAACAATCTATCAAACGATGTAGTTAGAATACGTCAGGTTAGGTTAATGTGATTGGTTCTTTCAATCTAACACGACGTGAAGCTGATAAATATCAAATATCTTGTAACAAAAGCAAGGGACTTGGTTCTAATGGAAAAACCCAGATCAGAGGTATAATGCTACAGATGTTTACAGACCCAGTATATGCATACAAATGTGTGTATGTGTCTTCATTGTGCCGGCATTGACCCCTGTATACGCCTACATTATGCCTGCATATGCCGGCAACCACCCTGTATACGCCTACATTATGCCGACATATGCCGGTACAAACCCTGTATACGCCTACATTATGCCGGCATATGCCGGCATCAACCCTATATACCCCTACATTGTGCCGGCATATGCCGGCATCAACCCTGTAGACGCCTACATTGTGCCGGCATATGCCGGCATCAACCCTGTATATGCCAACATTGTGCCGGCATATGCCGTCACTGACCCTGTAAACGCCTACATTGTGACGGCGTATGCCGACATATGCCGGCACCCTGTATACGCCTACATTATGCCGACATATGCGGTACAAACCCTGTATACGCCTAAATTGTGCCGGCATCAACCCTGTATACGCCTACACTGTGCCGGCATATGCCGTCACCGACCCTGTAAACGCCTACATTGTGACGGCATTCGCCGTCATCAACCCTCTATACGCTTACATTGTGCCGGCATATGCCGTCACCGAACCTGTATACGCCTACATTGTGACGGCGTATGCCGACCTATGCCGGCACCGACCCTGTATATACGTATAAATGTGTGTATGGGTATACATGGTGTGTGGTATTTAAAAAGCTATGTATAATAGATCCACGTGAAGTGATTTGATTTGTAAACCGCACATAAAAACTGACTAAATATCATAAATAACCATCCAACTTGAATGAAAATAGATAAATATTGGTCAAGCTGGTTAGGTTGCCTAGATATTGATATATCTGGCAGTGTATTGCAACCCGTTTTGCAATAATTGTTATTTGATCTATGTTGTCGTACATTGATTAATGTTTCGCTATTTATGTATCTTAGGCATAGTTTATATTCTAGATCTTGTTGACTGCGAGCCTTACATCACAGATCTGCAGTAAATTTTTAAAGTGAATTTATTCAATATTCGTTGAAATATACTGAAATGGTAGGAGCAACATATCCAACATAATAGCGAAAAATCATATTCTAACAGTAAAACCATACATAAAACTTGCTAACGTTGTATCACTCATAACAATCACTGAAATATGCGGCAAACTTACATATTCGTTTTTAACCCTGCAGTCTACTAGCGAGAGATAACCTATCATTACTTGTAGCTAATCGATATAACTGGACTTGGAACAAGCAAAGTGAAAAAATATATATGTTGGTACACAATCTGCTGAAGATTGGTAAAACCATATAGTCAAGTGGATAGATTTGATGTAAATAAAGCTGAAATCAATGAAGAAATACCAAACAAATGTAAGCAACGGAAAAAAATATCAAATTCATGATTAGATTAGGTTTGGATAGGTTACGATGGGTTAGGTTTGCGGCCCCTCTCCATTAAAAGCCTTTAGTGAAAAATGATAGAGTGGATATTGTGGATGCTCGAATAAGTCAGATATTTTGAAATGGAACGAAATCTTATAACAAAGCCTGAACTAATCAATAATTTCTAACTGAACAAATTTTAAAAGGTTAACATACATTTATAAAGATAGACCTGAGGGAATGAGCATCTAGTAGAGATATGCGAGCGAATAACCTAAATGAGTTGTACATTAAATTATTGAAGAATTTTAACACTAACACTCTTCACAAATCCGGTACACTAGTTCTCCAAGACGACTTGAAATTGGACCCAAATTCAATGTCGAGAGGTAAAACATACCAATATTTTGGACCACTATATCCAGTTATGCTAATATATACCGTTCAAAATCATACAGTAACAACAACTCTAAAATAGGTAAATAAAATTCTCTAGTATGGTCTATGCAACATCGAAATTGTATGATATACGGTGTATCCTACCATACCCCAAATGATAAATCCTACACCAATATTGAAGGTGTATGGTCTATCAATACATGATGCCGATGGACATTACCGATCGTGAAATAGATAGAAGTGAAATAATCCTGTACCTGAACTCCTGATGTGAATTGAAATAGGACTAAAATCATATACTAATATAAAAAACAAACGGGAAAAATATCTGCCAGTAAATCAAATACTTAGTTCATGCGTAATGAAGAAATAATACTGAAAAAAAAATCTAAACCTTATTAAGATATAATATCTATAATAGGACAAAATAAAAGCCCACTGTGTCACAACAACGAACTCTACAATGCTTTATTAGGTCACTTCTCAGCAATCTACCACTGATATATAACAAATGTAATGGTTTCACCCAGTCATGGTACAATACCTCAGACATTCAATGCATCTGTCGAGCGAAGTCACATCCTACACATAACCAAGAATCTATACACAGGTAAAGTTGTCATGAATGGGCCTGACATGATTCTCAAAATGTGTGGCTTTAAAAATCTGGGTATCTGTTCACTGGCGACATAAGTAAATCACTACAACTATCAGCGGTTGTCGCATAACCTCTCTAACAACCCCATGGAACTTAAGACCGACATCCACAAGAACTTACAACTTCACGTTGAACATGGATCCAAATTACTTCCAAAGAGTGTAAACCGGCTCTACACCAGGACCCCTCCATCCAGTAAATCTTCTTCTAGAACGTTACTACACACTTGCTAAGGTTCAATGACGAAATTCCACGAAGATGCAATACGGATTTACACCTCTTAAACATACATTCCTATGATTATCGTGGTAAAAATCACACAAGAATTGTAAAAGAACTACGTAATTCTCTATTCTGCTCTAATTAACAATACAAATTGTAATACACTAGGATATCCATCATAGTAAATCGGTCTACTATCGGTGTACATGTCACCCGTTAACCCGTCCGTCCGTTCGAATGAGTCACCCGTTAGCCGTAAGCCAGCCGTAAGCCAGCCGTAAGCCAACCGTAAGCCAGCCGTAAGCCTAGTTGGCCTGTTGTCTAACTCACGATAAGCTAAGGTCCCCAAAAGTGATTAACTTGGTCGAAAAGTAATTAACTTGACCCACAAGTGATTATTAATTACAATGTTTGAGTTACATGAGGGCTAAGTCGGACACACAAAGTAATAAGATACACCCTAACCATTGCATTGTCCGAGTTAAAATCAGCGTTTTGGAGTATTTCATACAATTGCCAACTTCAGAAGCCACGCGTAAAACTACGTCGCCAAATATGTGACGTGAAGCTGTTGAAAGGCTACACTGAGAAGGATATGCTGTATCGATGAGAGATGAAGACAGTTGTGGTTGGAGTAAGGTGTGTTATTGATGGGTGTGCTGATGGTAGTCGAAAGTAAAATAAACATGATGCATATATCTATATTTCTACAGAATTTTATCAATAATCATTATATGTAATCCTCGGTTGTTTTATCAAATAGACAATCTGACAAGCTGGCAATCTGGTCAGTACTCCATTAATTATGTAAACACGTGATTACTCCAAAGCAGAACGATGGGCTACTCTTGAATAAATCACTTGTCTCATTAAACGAAAAACAAATGGTCTCGACTACCTCTTACGACGGACGTCTAACACGAAATAAAAGAGGGAGTGCACGATTATGTTCGATTAATCTGCTTGTCGAGTTAAGACTAACGACTTAGGAAAATTTTCAGAGAAGTAGGAGATTTATAGTTTTGCGATGAAAACGTACTAAAGTTTTCAACAACAATTATTCCATCTTCACTGACCTTGCCCTTGATAAATAAAATTCAGATTTTTTCATTCACGCACATACTAGCGATTGTTGGGCTTGAATCGTACTAACTCATTGATAATTAAGTTCGTGGTTCAGATTTAAGAAATGAAAAGCAATTGCCAGACGATGGAAAAAATTATATAATAATAATAGGAGTGTAGTATTCCATCGAGTTGGAATTCCATTGACCGTTTCCCGAATAACCATGACCTCACTGAACCTGTAATGCTACAATTTTACTCATTTGATTTACTATGTTTCCTGAAATTAGGGGAACATCTCACAAATAGAAAGACAAACAACCCAAAGTGACGTAATTTCGAAAATCGTCATCATTTTAGTTAAAAAAAAAATTATGAAGTACTAAGCTCACATACACTTGGTCCCTTAGCAATGTGAGGCTAACAACATCATTTTTTCTTAAATATAGATTGTTGTCATTCCTTGTAGGTAATTGCAAATAAAAAATTTACATGATATTATTATTATTACTGTATTATAATTGAATTTAGAACGATGCAGTGCATGCCATATGAACTGATGAGCAGCCGTATGGTCGCCATTTGATATATCAACTCCCCTTGAATATACCTGATAATTGAGCGCTGCATGGATCGGAGTTTCTTCTCTGTGTTATTATTCTTTCATTAAAGTACGTTAAAAAAGTTAATTGAGCGTTCGGATATTATTTTCTGAGTTAAAATAATTATTATTTACAACATCCCTGCTCCTAATCCACTGAACATGGGTATATTATGATTTTTTGTCAGTAAATAAAATAAAAAAAAGGGTTGAATACAACAATTGTTCAGCGACCGGTGAATACATTCGGATGTACAGAACAGTACTGCCTTAATGGATGCCCTGTTGACTGCTGAAGGACTTTAACTGAATCGGAGGGAGTTGTTTTCCGGCCTGATTCTTCGTAGTTAGCTGGAAAATACTGCACAGCGACCGCTGAGTGGAATAGTCAGTGTAGTTTGAAATCAAACGCTAGAAGCAGAGCCTACCTTTTAGTAATTAGTTTAAATTTTCAGCTTGATCTTTTTGTTGAATCTGTAGTCCATTTCTGTAGTGGGTTTAGTTGTAGGAAAGAGACCTCACACCTGATGTTAAGTGTGTGTGGCGGAGATCGGGCAGAACAATTTATTGTTACATGATTTGGTAAGTGCGATTTGGCCTTGTATCTGTATCTGCACGAAAGTGGGTCTAAATGGTCTCCTAAATTAGATATCAGGCAAAAATTGTAAATTCGCGTGAAAACATTCTATATTCGACGGGTGAAATCACGTTACAGAGTTTCTTTTACAAAGTAGGATATGCCGGCCAATGGGATCCCAGAAATAAAGACAATTTCTAACCGAAATTCTAGGACAAGCAAAACTGATCAATAAATGTCTGAAAAAAAAAAACCGTGAAAACTCAACAGTTATTCTTCGCAGCATCGGAAACATACTTTGTAACCTCAAAGGCAGCCTGAAGTGTCCATTCAATCCAATTTCATTCATTGATGTTGGTGGTGCAAATGATTATGTATCTAATATATTAAATTCATCTATGTAGCAAATGTTGTCTTCAGAACAGCTCACGCTGACGAAGACTTGGTACGTATCACCTGTGTATTCTGATAATTTCTGCTATTTCGTCAACATGTCATTATACCTAAATATGATTTGAATTCTCAAATCCTTGAATCCTTGATCCCTAAATCCCAATTTACCGCGGATTAATTCAGTTTTCCCAAGAAAGATTTCGACGCCTACAATTTTTTTTCAAAGTCCGCTCCATTTTTTTTTAATGTTCGAAATACTTTCTCCATATTTGACGGTCGAAATCACGTTATATATTGTTCCTATTATAAAGTAGAATATGCTGTGATCAAGGGATATAGGCAATTTATGATGCACTCCCGGGACATGCAAAACTTCAAAATCAGAAGCCCTTGTGAATACGATCAAACTCAAACCGTTATTCATCGCTGTCTCGGGAACATACTTCAATGTATTGAATGGACCATGTACTACCCATACAATCCAATTTTCGTGCAATGAGGTAGGTGCAGTTTAGCATAAGATATCTTAATTTACGCGCACTGATACGGTTTCTTCAAAAATAGATTGACAAAAATCTATTTTCATAAATCTAGGTGTGAGCTTTAAATATTTCATACATTTTTGTTCAAGCAACTGATGTTCACTCAAGCAATAACTCATATTAATATGACTATATTAAAACAACATATGCTAACCATATACGTTTGCGATATGTAAAACACTGTGAAGAGTTCTATTTACCAGCAGTTATTGCATGAATACGCCTTATGGAGCTAGAGTCTAATTACGCTTAGACGTGTGACATTGGGAAGCTGCGTAGCTCACAATGTGCACGCCAGTGTAGCTAACAGTATACGTTGCAAATGTTATATAACCAGCAATTGACTAATTTTTATTT
Organism: Gammarus roeselii; assembly: GCA_016164225.1. NCBI lineage: Eukaryota > Metazoa > Arthropoda > Malacostraca > Amphipoda > Gammaridae > Gammarus > Gammarus roeselii. The sequence goes on from SDVV010030945.1 coordinate 7,815, forward strand.
TGCTTGTCTATTTTTACTATGCAATTATTTTGTTGGATGCCAACCATTCCGTGAGGGAATAAACAGTGCACACATATACCATCGTGATGATGTTATATAGTGTTGCAATTATAAATTTTGTCAGATTGTATAGAATAAGTATCCATCATTTATTAATTAAAACTGATTAAGCTTAGAATAGAGATGAGTTGTGTGCTGGTGACTTGTTACTCTGACAACCTTCCTGACAGACGTTTTTTTTCGTACAACCAATGAGGAGGCTTGTGAGACGATGTTAGTTGATGTGCAGAAAAGAACTGCGTTCACTAAACATGTTGTTGCCGCTCTACTGTACGACACACAAGCTGGTGCGCAAAGTGCACACTTGAGGAAGGTTACTGGTCCTTTCTGCCTCCGAGCACAATGAATGCTACACAGGTTCACAGTGCTACACACCTCTGTGCCGATTAGTGATTCATTGTGATACATCATATCAACCCCTAGTTGAGAAACTATCGATCAAGCAGCGATTTTGTATTGTTGAGCATAATTGTAAGAGCATCGGTTCCACAGTAACAACACAAATGATTTTCAGAAGGATTCATGTTAGCCGAAATGTTCCTTTAATCGCAGTATTTGACTCGTTCAACAGAAGCGAGCAGCTGTCCACGTAGGAAATGAAACCATGGAGGCACTGCATGAAATGTTTGGCAGTAACAACATCATCCGTAGAGCTGCACTCGCCTGACCAACAAGATCACCAAACCAAACTGCCCCAGACTAATCTCTCTGGGTTATTTAAAGGAATGATTCTACATTAATAAGCAGTAAGCTATGGAAGACATGAAGGCGAACATAGGACGAGAGATCCGGGTTATTAACATTGCGATGCTACGCTCTGTGATGGACAATGCTCTTGTAAGAGCTCGCTCGTGTATTGCTGCCGAAGAGCGACACCTTAAACGATGTCATATTCCACAGTTCGTTCATCTCATACACCTAATTTTTAGCTTCCTTTTGGTGTTAATGGAATTTGTGAGCGAATTATTTAAAGCGTTTTAATGAGCTTTCAAACAAGAAACTTACTTATGAAAAACCCTGTACAAGGTTATACAATATTCACATGAAGACATACTCTGCACGCATGATTTCTTTACTACATATTTTGGAACAAAGTTTATTCTCGTTGAAAGGAAGACCGACTTATTATCACACTTATCTTGAGAAGAGTTTGTACGTGTAAAATATGCCTTTTCCATGACCACCGTAAAAAATATCAGTGTAATCTGTAAATAGAAGCCTACATTACATAATAAAAACTGCTGGTATCTTTGGCATGGCCTTTGGCCGGTGTATAGGATGAAAAGAAGAAGCAATGTGGCTCACTGTACCATTCGTTTAAAGGCCGGAGCGCCTTAATAGGCCTTTTTTGAATCAATGCAAGAGAAAAAATAAATCCCGCTCTCTTCTCGATTAATCGCTTATGTAGCTGATGTATGTAATGCTTATGTGATCTTTTGGAGGTTTCTATTCTGGTACTAATGTGCAGAATGATTAGTTTCATTTATTTGGAGAAAATACTAATTGCCCGCTGAAGGCCACTAGTTGCTCTTGTGATCGCTTCTTGATCACTCGTTTGATAACTTCCGCATGCAATACAAATCCGAATACTTTTAACGAAAATGTTGAATTAAACATTGGAAAGTTGAAATTGAGTTTTCTTTAATATCTTTTTGCAGTGACTGCCTCAATGCGCGTAAGGACTTATGTAATCTTGAACACTAACCTCATCGAGAGAAATAGTATTTTATTCGTCAATAAAACAATGCCAACTCGTCCGTGCAATCTCAGCAATATCGTGTCTAGATATTTATTATCCGTTAGGCCTTCCCAAATTTCGATAATCAACATGCCCATCAATCAGAAAAAAAAATCTACCTATATGAATGTGTGAGTTCGAAAACAGTAGAAATTTAACTTTTTTCAGATATACAACATAGTCATCTAGGGATTACTTTGATGGAGTACATTTTGGTTCAACATGTCCTTAATACAACTTTTAAAGTATTTTTTGTGACATCTACCTCAGTGTTTTTTTTTCTGTGACCTATGACTAATTCGTTTCGTATGCGCGTATTATATTATAGGTGAACAATGAATATCCATAGCCTCCCACTTTCGTCATGTATTTCTACTTATGTTATAGATTCGTTTTTAATAATACAGTCACTTTTCCCGTGCAGGATGCTTCATGCAACCCCTATGATTGCAAGGCTGTGCGAATCGTATTGGTTTGAGATCGTATTTGGTTTGAGATGTCTTGAAGCAAATACGGAGCTTCTTGTGTCACTGAGAACTGTTTACCAATAAAGTGGTGGAATCTGAAAAATGCTAGCTAACGCATTGACGGTTGATTTAGTTTCATATCTTACCCAGGGCTTTCAATTTGTTGACTGATCTGGTTCTAAACCAATTGAAAGGGATCCGTTCGAAAAAGTTTTACACACATTGAACTGTACACTACCTTCAGTTGGAGCATTGATACCAGAAGCAGGAACACATCGAATTTCCTATCAATTTCACGTTTGTATCAATACAAAAATACCGTAAATATATTGAAACCTTTCAATAGGCAAAGTCATTTACAATTATTAAAAAATGTTTCTAAGTTACTGACAATTGATAAAAAAATCACCTACACCATAGGGTAATAACAACATTTTTCATCTTCCGACCGGTGAACTATAAGATCATGCCAGCAGGAATGGCGCTTTCAAGCATTTCTGGCACAACCTGTGCATAGCAAATTCATATATATAAATACAAGGCAAGACTGCGGATACTTTCTACCGGCATTTAGAGAGTGCTCATCGTAAGATCAAATAAATCCCAGCCTGACTACTGACGAAGCTGTTTGCTCCATCTGGCTTTATGACTCGAGCAAACATATTAAAGGGCAGAACCGATCCGCTAAGAAAAATATTTCGACTCGAGGGAACATTCCCTAAAAAGCTATACGGCGTCTGAATGGCCGTCTATCCGGTCGCGATTTGTCGAGCTGGTGATTCGAGACAAGTTTGATAATTGGTCCAGTTTTGTATGTTCAGTGTTGAACTGATTATGCAGTTCTTGGCTTTATGAATGTTTCGTTATCTAGCGTACTTTCCCCGAAATTTAAATCTTATTAATTCGCGGTCACCGCCCTGACCGCTCTGTCCTCCTTCACATTGATCACTCAATGGGACATAATGCAACTCAGTTTCAGTCAGTCTTGGCCGCAACATAGAGACTCTTTGTCGCTCTCGGCGAACTCTCGCCTACTCCATACAGCCTTCTAGTCAAACCTCTACTGACTTTATCTTAAGCCTTCTCCAGATCCACGAGAGTTTAGTGAATGTATTTTTTTCCTTCCCGGATAATACGGCACTAGTGGCAGACTCGAGGGTCATGTTGTGTAGGCTGGTGCCAGAGTTGGGTGTGTGAGGGAATGAATCTGCGAGTTGATGAGAGCAAAATTAAATTACTCAAATGTTCGATGTGTGGCGATGCAAAGTGGATCTGTTTAACCTAAATGGAGTGTTGTTGTGAAATAAGTAGAGTATTTTATGTATTGGAGCTCGCGAGTGGCTAGGTGAGGAAGCATAGATATGGGGATGGATTTGATTTGATTTGATTTGATCCCCATTTCCACCAGAGCCTCAACGTGAGTCATAATAGGCTCCCCCGTAGGGCTCGACGATCATTGATTAAAGCAGGCTCGCACGCCTAAGTGTGCGAGGAAAAAACAAAACAACGCTTTCAACGTTAGAAAAAAGTG
>SDVV010030946.1:0-11610 GCA_016164225.1 Gammarus roeselii
TATATATACATATATTTGGTTTAGTGACTATATTTGTGTGTAGATATGACTTACTCACATGGCTGTTGTTTGGTATGTGGATTTTTGGTATGTTTTGTGTTTTTGTGAATTTGAAATATGACTACGTATTTTTGTGTGTATGTTATATGTTTGTCTAATTATAGTTAAAATATAATTGAGTCACTCGGCAGCCGCTAGGTGGGTGCCTGATGGTCGGATTGGGGATGTCTTGGGTTTGCTATGTGTTGGTTCTGTATGTATATAATATATATGGGAATAGTCTAGTATAATAGTTAGGTAGTTGACGGGGTGCTGCTTGCATTTGTGGATGCAGCAGCTTCGTCATGAGAATCTATCTACCCCATTTGAACCCGACACAGCGCTGACACCATGCATCCGCATGTTCCAAATGGAGCGTTATCAAGCGTATGTATTTTATTCGAGTCGTTCATTACGATTTTTTTGTATTATGAGTGTTAATTGTCGGCTGGAGGTGTCCTCAGCGAAGGTAGCTGAAGTTTATGTAAGATATATGGATTTATTGTAAGTTATTATGTTGTGTGATCCCCGTTGTGTCAGTTAGCTACCCTGTTTCTTATCTATGTGTCCGTTAGCTACCCTGTTTCTTGTCGATATGTTTGTTAGATAGCCCGTTTCTTGTTGCCGTATCTATTAGATAGCCCGTTTCTTCTCGGTGTGTCTGTTAGCTAGCCCGTTTCTTGTCGGTGTATCTGTTAGATAGCCCGTTTCTTGTCGCTGTGTGCGTTACCTGCCCCATTTTAAATCAATGCGTACGTTAGCTACCCTGATTCTTGTCGGTGTGTATCTCGATTTTTTGTATAACGAGTGTTGGTTATTGGTTGGACGACCCCTCAGCGAGGCGAGCTGTAGCTTATGTTAACTATATTGATTTATTGTAAGTTATTATGTTCTGTTACCCTCGGTGTATCCGTTAGCCACCCCGTTTCTTGTCGGCGTATCCGTTAGCTACCCCGTTTCTTGTCAGTGTGTCCGTTAGTTAGATTGCTTCATGTCGGTGTGTCTGTTAGATAGCCCGTTTCATCTCGGTATGCCAGTTAACTAGCCCGTTTCTTGTCGGTGTGTCTGTTAGCTAGCCCGTTTCTTGGCTGGGTATCTGTTAGCTACCCTTAGTTGTTGCATCATTTTAGTCTTTTATGTACATTGTACATCCTGCTCGACATATTTTACTGTTGACGTAGTAATTTAATAGGTTTGGGTAGAATGTAGTGTCCGACGTTAGTGCTAGACTTCGGTATTGATGTCGGATGCTGCTCTTCGTTTAGCATTCCATCGCAAAAATGGGCCCTGATCTGAAGCAATTTGATAGAAGTTTGTGATTTATCAATATGATTTTATCGGATTTGTATACGCTGTATGGAATTAGTGTAGAAGTACTCCTCTTAATTTATTGTAGATCTCTGTTATGTATATCACTCGCACGTCTCGGTGACTCATTCACCTTAGATGTTGATTTGGATATGCATGTATGAGCTATAGGTTATCTCGTACTTCATGTGTTTTTATGCATATTATGACATACTTGAGAATTTGGAACCTTTATTTAATTATAAATAGACCATTTAAGTAGGTTCAGTAGTAATTATTTTTATTGGGTTTGTATTTGTTTTGCATTGTAACTATTTTTAAGTTTGATCAGTCATTTTCAATTCGTTAAGTATTGCTTAAGATGTGTACGATTATGTAAGATGGTCGCGTTTGTCAGTGCAAGTAAGGTTTGTTGAAAGCTGGTATTTTAATATGTATGCGGCATTTTTATTCAATTAGTAGGTAATGTGTAGAGTTTAACTGTTGGAAAAATATTTTTATAGGATTAATTCTGTTTATTATTGCTGTAAGTTAGATTTGCTGCTGGCTTTAGGAGAAGATAATTGAAGTTTATCCTGTTTTGATCGCCCTTAGAAGAAAATGTTTAACCCCTGAAGTAAGAGGAAATGCAAATTCACTCTAATAGTATATTAGGTTACGCCCTACTTTAGGTATAATTTGGTCTTTCATATGCTACAGACACGGTAAATTACTCCGGTTTCTAGCTATTTTCCTATAGAAATCTGCTTTTCATACCTTTATGATGTCTGTTTGGTCCTCGAACATGCTATTCCTACTGTACGCAGTCCCAAATCTCCTCCAGTGCAGGACTCTTGTCAAAAAATCTTGATTTACTTTGGCTTACTTGAATAACATATTCGGCATATCACGCGCTATACATTATATATCCTGTCAGCTTCCGATGCCTGAGTCGCTAGAAAGGACTCTTGTTTAATCTTGCCTTAGAGCAAAATGGTCATCTTTATAATTATAGTATAGGTTTGTGATTTTCAATAGAATTTCATCATTTTATTTTATACCAAACCCGGCATCGTAAATCAGATGACGCAATACCCAGAACGTGGAACTTGATTTGGTTAATTTTATTTCACCATTAGAAATAACGCATCCTTCGTTTTGTCCTTTGCGATAAAATACTTTCAAATCACGCTTGGCGGCATCTTTCTACAACGAAAGCACACCGTTAACTGAATGAGAACAAATCTAATCAAATTTATAACCTAGCTACTTGTATGCCGGCACCATGTATAAGTATATACTTGTGTATGCGTATACGGCGTCGTGACAGGCACCGGTATAGGCACCATGTATACACATACACCTTTGTATGCGTATACAATGTCGGGACTGGCACCGGCGCCGGCACCCTGTATACACATATACTTTTGTGTGTGTATACGCTGCCGGTACCATGTATACACATATACTTTTGAATGAGTATACGGTGTCGGGGCCGGCACCGGTCCGGCTCCATGTATTCACGCATACTTTTGTATGCCTAGACGCTGCCGTCACTATGTATACACGCATACTTTTGTATGCCTATACGGTGTTGTATAAGTATACGGTGTCGGTGCCAGCATCGGTGCCGGCACCATGTATACACATATACTTTTGCATGCGTATATGCTGTCGGACCATGTATGCACACATACTTTTGTATGCGTATACGGTGTCGGTGCCAACACCATGTTTACACTTATACTTTTTCATGCGTTTACGGTGTCTGTGCCGGCACCGGTGCCGGCACCATGTATAATCATACATACTTGTATGCGTATACTGTGCTGGCATCATTTATAAACATATATATTTGTATGCTTATACTATGCCAGCACCTGTATAAACATATATACTTTTATGCGTATGCTGTGTCGGCACCATGTACACACAAATATATGTGTATGCGTATACGGTGTGCGTATACATAAATAATTAATGCTGCTTAGACATGAGTAGAGATGAGTTTGAAATTTTGTTCGCGATATGATTTAGTCAACCTAATCTAACCTAACTAGCCTAACCAAGAATTATACATTTTTTATTCAAGTTTTCATGCTTATGTACAGTATTCATTTATCGATTTAGGCTTCATGTACATCAAATCTGTCCATTTGGCTCTATTTTTTATCTTTAATTAACAATTTGAATACATTACTCCAATTTTGACTCAGCAAATATCGCCCATTTTCCTATTAAACCTAAGTCGATTGTTTAAATGTAATCAGTAGTTCATATTATTTTTTAATTTGACACGAATCTTCATCACTTTCACCTATATATTTTTCGCACCACATACACATATTCTCATGGCATTCCATTTCATCAAATCACATTTATTTCAGCTGTATTAGACTCAGACGAATTAATACAAGTTCCACCAGTATTCTATTTGCTTGTTACACGTCTATATTTTTTCCATTTCAATACCTCTGGTTAATTTTTTTTCACCACACACTGGCAAAATTGTTTGCGATATGCAGTCAACCTAACCTAACTAGTCTAACTAAGAATCATGTACTTTTATGCAAGTTTTTATACATATATATAATATTTAATCATTATTTTATGCTTTATACTGTACATAAGAAGCTCTCCACTTGCCTCTCTACAGCACTTACACCTATATTTTTTTCGCGGTTACTCTTTACCATATTGTTTAGCAAAGATCACCATTTTTTCAATCGTAGTTTGTTTGAACGTTATAAATAATTCATATTCGTCGCCAGTTTTGCACAAACAAGAATTTAATCGTGTAAATCATCAACACTGTTCCAAAAATTTAATGAAAGTGGAAAGCCAATTCACCTTGTTAATCTACTCAAGTATTGGTACCAGCAGCAAAAAATGTGTCGTACGATGCGGAAGTTCTATGTTAAACCCGTTTCGAACAACTGATGGGATAGTCAGTGAGACCTTCCCTCGCCTCTCCTATTCAATGTGTTCGTGGACAGCTTACATGAACGGCTATCTCTTAGCTATGTTGTGTGTCACATTGACGGCTGATGTGTTTTCGTGATCAGTTATGCAGACGACATGGTCCTGCTGGCACCACATGTCGATACTCTTCAAATGACGCTACATATATGCGAGACTGAGGTTGCGAAACTAGACATCGAGTAAAATACTAGCAAGTCAGTGTGTATGCTTGTGAAGCCATGCACCCAACCAGAGGTTCCAGTACAGAACGGACGGTATACTTAGCGAATCTTCTCTGAAGTGTGTTGACAGTTTCATTTATTTGGGGAATTTGATAACACATAACCGGTGTGATAATGGAGATATCTCTATGCAACTACGGAAAACGAATGCGGTTGGAAACCAACTCATTAAAAAACGGATGTTGTTCTGCTATTTAATTAATACTGTTATTCTATCTACTGCAACTCATTGGGGTATAACTTTACGAGGGTGACTATGAGCCACCTGTGAGTAGAATACAATGACACATTTATACGACTAGTTGGTGTCCCAAGACGAACGAGTGCTAGTCAAAAATTTGCAGAGCATGATGACTATTGCCTGAAAGTATGAGCAAAAAACTTTGCATGCATACAGCCACAAGGAACAAATTGAAAAATTGTTATTACCCTTTTCTGGAGGCAGTATGTAATAGTGAAGGATACGAGCTATCCCCCCCAAAAAATGGAGATAAAACTGTTTGTGTGTGCGGGGTCGCAAAGTCGAGTTCTGCAGTGCTCTCCCTCACATCAACTATCGTACAATTTACTTCCTGTAAATAATGTATTTCCTTTCAAGATTGAGGTATTATATTTTAGACCATTGTATTAACTCCCATTAGAAATGTGTCGTAGATGCAGTTTTCCCTCTGGCACGTCGACTTGCCATCAAGCAGTGCGGGACTCTAGCTCAAAGTTCCTGGCGTATACTGCAAGGAACCATTCAGCAACAAGGATTCTTGGCGCCAGCTAATCAGCGCCAGGAGCCTCAACGAGGAGTGGACGCGAGCCAATCACCATCTGGGAAGCGACACAGAGATTCTGAAATGCTAAGTTCAAGATTTAAGGAAAGTTTGTTCAAATTAGGAATCACATACCCGTTATTAGTCTTAGTTCAAAAGAGCAGCATCTAGATAAATTTTGCATTAGACAGGGAATAATTGGCACAGCTTCATCATCAGTCTGCCTCGTCTGGCTGTAACCAGTCACGTGTCGGCACGGCCGGAGGCTCAAGCCAGACCTTCGGCCAAGCCTCACTCAGCCTCCATCAGAGGCAGCAACAAGTTGTACTGAGTTAGTTTTCTTTTGCGATCATTGTCGTTGATCATTTTGTTTTGCTGAGTAAAGTTTGTAAGGCATTCTACAAGTTCTAAAACAATTGTAAGTACATTTTGTGATTTTCCCCTTCTTTGTCTCCAGAAATTACTGCTAGCTGCCACCCACAGCCGCATGGCCCACCTACAGGCCAGCGTCGTGGCAGAAATGAACTTATTTGCTTAAATTAACGCCTTGCGATAATATTCTCGCCCATATTTTGTTTCGTCGTGATTACATTCATCTAATTCTCATTTAGAGTAATCAGTCACCACGTACACTGTTTTCTTCTACTAAAATGATTATTTTGATCTTTCACGTGGTGCTAAAATTTTTAATTGAAAACAGTTAGAGACATTCCTTGCCCGCAGACCAATGCTCACAGCAGCAAGCACTAAGGAGAGGGCATCAAACCGCTTCCGAGCAAGGTTGCAGTTATTGAATATTACCCAAAACCGGCGGATATGCACGGTTTGCATAGATTTTTGGGCATGGTGAATTACTATCACCGGTTCCTGCCTCGCGTCGCCGAAACTTTAGCACCCATCAATGACTTACCAAAGCCCAAGGGTAAAAGCACACCAACGGTAGTAGCTTGGACACTTGAAGCAGAGAAAACGTTCATGTTCATTAAAATTCAATTAGCAAACTTCACAGCGTTGAAGCTCCCGAGCGATGCAGCGCAACTATCGATAGTGGTAGACGCTACGGCGACAGCGGCAGGAGCGGTCTTGCAACAAGCGGTAGATAGAGAGGTAGAACCTCTCACATTCTTTAGCAAGGTTTTCACCGCAGCCGAGGTAAAATACTCGACGTTTTCCCGAGAGCTACTTGCAGCGTACCTTGCGCTAAATCACTTTACAGATGCGCTACAAGAGAAACAGTTTTGTCTCTACACCGATCATCAGCCCATAACAAAGGAGTAACGTATATAGGGCCTAATATGCTCTGTGAAAGAATAAGATAGGGGTTAATAGAGTTACTTTTCAGTATAGTGAGTTTGCACCCCATATTTTCACGGACGGCCGGAGTGAAGCAGACGGCTAACGGGTGACTCATTCTGACGGATGGACGGACAGCTTTCGGATTATTCATAAGGTATGTTAATAGGTTATATATATTATTAGGTTTATCATATGTTGATAGGTTATATAAATAGAACGTTTAAACACTACCTTTGGTGTTCGCATTTCAATGCTGGGCATACTGTATTGCAATTTCGTTGCATGTCATGTTGCATATGTGCAATTTCAATGTGAATTTAGGATTTCTTTAGCGGTTTGAAGGTTTATGTTTTTGAACATTTTCCATTTTATTTTATTTTAATATGTATTGCATTTATATGCGTTTTTTCTTCTTTAGATGGCTGTATTGAGGTATAATTAGTCACTAACTGTTGCTCGTTATGTATATTTATACGGTTCTGAAAGGATCAGTGTTATTCCAAATTTCTGGTGGGGTGCGGTTGAGGACCCCCTAGGCAAAAAGTTGGATGCACTCCTGGAAAATTTGGTGAGTTTGTTCTTACCTGTACTTTGTCATATCAATTTGTTTCCGTGGCACGTTTGCCATGTTGTGAGTGAAAGTTTCGTTACATATTTTATGTCTTGATTTTAATTCTATATATTTCATCTGTACATATATATTTGTTTTCCTATCTAGTTCGGGTATAATTGACTCATTCGGAGGTTGCTACCCCATAACGCATTATCCAGGTTCGAGCCAGATATATCGGTGTTCCATTAACGTGGTGTTCCAATAGCGAGAGTACCTGAACGATATGGATGTATTGTAAGTTATTATATTGTGTTATGTATACTTAGTAATATAAGGTTGATTTATGTTGAATTTGCAGTGTTTTTTGGGGAATTTTGAATAGTTATCTCATACAGGTAATGGATTTTTTAGGATATTTTAGGTTTGCATCGTCCATATAGCACACTATTTCAGGCATAAATGGTCGGCTATTGCATCATTTTGGTATTTTATATGTATATATGACATTCTGTTACGATTCAGCCGTGGGTACATTAGTTAAAAAAAAGTTAATTTAACCCTGTTTTCGACTGAGTTGAGGCTAATTTCATCAGATTTTGTATCTACTATAGCGTGTTCGTATAGAGAAGTATTCTACACCATTTACTATAGGTTTCAGCGTACGTTGCTCGCATGTCCTGATATCTTATTCACGTCAGTTGTTTGGTTAGTTACATGTTTTTTTTCTCGTTCGTCACGGTTTCAATGTATGTTTTGGGTGTGGTAGAGAATTGATCTTCTTGCTTTGTTATAACTCGAGAGTTTTAGTATGTGTCTTTCAGCTTTGTATGTTCTCTGTTTAGTTTCCATCTTCAATACAATCTGTTGGTTATTTATACAATATTGGAATATATTATGTTTGTACCTGCAATATTGAACATTACTTCATGTATAATTTAGTTACACATTGTTTGTTTTTAGTGTTTCATATATCTTTTTACATCCTGGTACAATGTTTGACGTGGTTATTATAGATATAGAAGATCCCAGTTGTTACAAGCTCGGACTTGCTGTTAGCTTATTGTATGTTTATTATAGGACTTCATTTTCGGTATGCAGCTAGCTATTTTAAGTTGATTACATGTTGTTTTTCTCAAAACATTAGGCCTAACATTGCTCGCCTAGGCTCTCAACTGTGTATGTATGTATGTGTATAAGGATGTGTACGTATGTGAATGTGTACGTTCACGCGTATGTACGTGTTACATGCGTTAAAAATGTGAAACAAAAAAATTGAAATTCAAAATTTCAATACATTTTCACATTTTTCGAGGGATAACACCTTACTCAAGTAGCCAAGTTATCACTTCAAAAGACCGACTTGACTCTGTCATCCCTCGAAAATTTTCAAAATGTATTGAAATTTTGAATTTTAAACTTTTTGTTACACATTTGTAACTCATGTAACACGTAAATACGCTTAAACGTACATTCACATACGAACACATCCCTATTCACATACATACATACACAGTTGATAGCCTAAGCAAGCAATGTTAGGCCTAATGTTTTGAGAAAAACAACATGTTATCAACTTATAATAGCTAGCTGCAAACCGAAAATGGAGTCAGTGTTACGTTGAGATCAAACCGAGATACACGTTTCGTCATAAAATACACAAAAATAAATATTCATAGCTTAAAATTTATTTACAAGTGTTGAAGAAGAAATCTCCGAAGATGATATGAGTCTGATTGAACAAATATCGACAAGTGTTGCAAATATCAGTTATCTCAAAATGGGTAAAACACGAATGAAAAGGGTGGGAGATATCATTCATATATGGATGCAGGAAAAAGGAAGTCGGCTTTGGGAAACTAATGTCGACGCGTTACAGTTGTATGTTACAAAGTTTGAGGGGATTAAAAAGCAATTCTCGTAAATGGAAAATCATCATCATGACTGTAATAAAGCTGAGGTAGTGGAAAACAAATTATACCTAGGAGCAAAAGAAAATCTGGATCGTATGCAAAAAAAATCTCAATGAAGAAGCTCAGACTGACTTTGAATTGGAGAAGTTTGGAATAATTAAGGTTTAAGAAGAAGAAGCAATACATTTGTGGACTCACGGGAACGGGACAGCCTTCGGTATTTGCATCAAAGATATAATGGAGTATATGAAGGATTTCGAGAGGAAACTGAAATATTGTGATGATGGGTATGGTTGGGTGTACGAACCATTCTGTTTTGAATAAAAAAAAACAGGTAGATGTCATTGATGATGCCAGCAAGGTCTGTAAATAATGCCAATAAATACTAATAAAACTATGTAAATTCTCGATGAAAGTATTATATTATCCTAAGCTCAAAGGTTAAGTAATGAATTACAAACATCGTGTCAGTCGGAGGTAACATTGAATTGTCGAAATTAGTAAAACAATATGTCTCAAGGCGTGACATGATGCCAGAAACCTATCTAGAGGTAATGATCTAAATGTGTTACAGATTGGTAGGATATAAATCAGAGTCCGATCAGATATTGAAACAAAGCCATCGTCAATAATATAAAAATTATAGGAAATACAAGGCAAATCAGAGAAGCAAATCGTCAAAGATTGTAGAGCCATGCGAAGATATTGAAGTAAAATAAGACTAACCTAGTGTGAGACCATGTGTCCGTTAGTATGTAACTGGATACAAATTTGAATTACTTGTAGCATTATATCCATCCAATTTTGAAAACGGGGCCTCTCTGCTACCTAATAAGGGACGAGAGTGACAACGAAATAAATAACATGTATGTTAATTTGATATTTAGATTTGTCTGAAGGGCTTCATATGTATATATAAATGACTGAATACCATGCATATGGTTAGGTTAGGTTATAATGGGTGTGAATAACATGTTAAAGTGATGTAGAATTGTGTCAAATCAAGAATAATATGAAATACTTGTGACATTCAAACCATCTAAGTTTGAAAATGGGTCCTCTCTGCTAACAAATATGGGTTGGGAGTTACAAAGAAATAATAAATCTATATGTTAAAGTGATATTTAGAGTCATTTGGAGGACATCATATGTATATAACAATGACTGAATACCGTACATAAAGTTAGTCTAGGTTTTGATGGCTGTGAATAACATGAAAAAAAAACAGAATCATATGAAATAAGGCATAACAATAATAACAAGCGATGTAATTTGCATATGAAACTTGACGGAATTTGCTAGATCAAAATTGAAAGTGTATTCAAACCGTAAATGATAAATCAAATGTAGAGTCACGTGGAGGGATTTGATATGAATATATCATAAATCAATGAATAAGTATTATATGTATGCAGGAAAAAATCTCGAACGATGACACATAATTCTTGGTTGAGTTGGTTAGGTTAGGTTAGGTTGCCTAGGTGTTAATGCATCTGGCAGTGTATGGTAACTCTTTTTGCACAAAGTGTGTGGAAATGACTACGTGGTGTCGACACATGTGCCGACACAGTGAAATTAACGCCCCCTGTATATATGCATTGTGTCGACACACATGGGCCGATACAGTGAGGCTAACGATCCTATATATATGCATTGTGTCGACACATGTGCCGACACTGTGAAGCTAACGGCCCTTTAAATGCATATAAAAAGTATATGTGTATACCTGGTGTGTGACATTAAAAAAAATTACATAAAATAGAGCCCTGTGGAGGGGATTTGATATGTACATCGCACAAAAATAATGAATAAATATCATACATAACCATCAAAATTGAATGAACATACATAATTATTAGTTAAGTTGGTTAGGATGACTAGATCTTTGTTTAAGTGCATTAGATCTCCTCAATCCAACCTGCTGAGTCTCATCCAAACATGTAACCGAGATATCGACACAAATTCTGAAATCTAAACATCTGCAAAAGGATATTTGCTGTATCAAATTGGAGAAATGTATTCAAACTGCTTTTGATATGTTAGATACACAGCCAAGTGGATCGTTTCATCCATATCAATATCGTACATAAGCATCAACCTTGAATAAAAATACATGATTCTTGGTTAGAATAGGTTAGGTTGCCTAGGTATTAATGTATTTGGCAGTGTATAGCAACACTTTTTTCAATAATTGATATAGATTTATTTGTCGTACATTGATATATATTTCGCTAATTTCGCACCTTAGACATGGTTTATGTTTTAGATCTTGTTGACTGCGGACCTTACATATCAGATCTCTAGTAAATATGTTAGAGCGGATTTATTCAATATTTGTCATAATCGACGAAAATGGTAGGAGGAACACATCTAATACTACAAAAAATCTTATTCCACCAGTAAAACCACACATAAAACTTGCTAACTCTTTACCACCCATAACAATCATTGACATATGCGGTAAGCTTACATAAACGTTTTGAATTCTACAGTCTACTAACGAGCGATCACCTAACATTACTTGACATTGATCAATATTACTGGACTTGTAACAAGCAAAG
>SDVV010030947.1:0-11609 GCA_016164225.1 Gammarus roeselii
ATTTATATCTGTGTACTTGGGTAGCAGCCATTCATTTATACTAAATTCGTTAAAGATGACGCCATATTTTTTATTAATAGTAGTTTAGTTTGGTTTCTCCAAGTTTATAACAAAAAATCTATGTTCCGGGTCTAAAAGATGTAAAAGCTGGCTAATATTATAATTTTCTAGGTTGGTTCTTACATTTGGCGACGCGTTTCGTCCAACGTTGGACATTATCAAGCCGGTTGCAAGCCTCGCGGTGAATGGGCAAGGAATGCCATTTCATGGTGAAGGGGATCAATATGTATTGCGATCCGGTACGGGGGGACTGTGATTGGTTACCTCAGGTTAATCAGAAGTGACGAGTATTCAGAAGTGTGGGGCCTGAATGGTGATTGGTTACTGTTGTAGTAAAGTTGAATACGAATTTGGTTAGAGCTTTCCTACGTGGTTGAGTACAAAGCTATTGATGGATTTTCAGAGTGCATTGTGATCCATTTGCTTGGTTGTTAATAGACGTTTTTTTGTTCATGATATATATAGCTTCCAAAATTTACAATCGATTAAAGTCCGGTTCGTGTGCGAGAATATTTGTATTTTCTACTAGTTTTTCTCATGTGAGGAGGGTTAAATTGTGATTGTCTTTATCATGATTTTCAGGTCCACCGGTCGTCAGGTGCATGGTTAATCTGCGGGAGAGTGAGGTAGTAGTTGTCATGCCAATATTTGAATTATTACAGGGCTCACTGTCCCTGTGCTTGCATTGATATTTATATATAACATTAGTGCGTTTCAGAGGTGGTTGCTTAGGGCTTTGGTTATTTCGGGATATTAGACTGGTTATTGTTGCAGTCTTTTAATATGTATCGAGTTTTATCCTGCCCTGTGCTGTTGTGCATTGCGCGTTATTCTTGATGATGTGTTTAATTATTTGTTAGTCGGTTTTGTAGGAGTCAGAGAATTGGTTACGATAGATGACTTTGTGGGTGGTAGGTTGTTCGTTATTGATGTTTTGATCTCTCTATGTGTGTCTTTTTTCAAAGAATTTTTTGAGGAGTCGATCAAAATGTCTATTTAAGTACCCATTGTTGATAAAGACTTGCTTAAGTTGATTGATGCTAACGTTGAATAGAGACCATGATGAGGAAATTTTGTAATATCGGAGAATAAGTGCCTCAATTGTTCCGTCTTTTTTGAAGTACTCCAAATCACTTCGTCAGTATCGAAAAAGAAAAGAAAAAATGCTCTTTATCATACAGAACGCCTCACATTATCATTCTTGGTAGTTGAAACAAAACAATGTTTAATAATTCTCTGGAACATCCACATGGAAGCCCGATCTTCCAAATATTTTTATATAAGAGTTCTAAAAGGGAATTTGTTCCTCTATTTAACACACGAGATATGAAATACAATAATGAAATAATGAAATCAAGCAGAAAACATAACATTCCAGTGAAATTTTTCGAATAACTTCAAATATCTTCGACAACATCATCATGTTGTTTGAAAATTCGCACTTACAACATTGTTAGGGAATACCCTTACGGGTTTCTCCCATAAATTCGAGCAAACTTTTGTTATCAAACCCCGCTTACATTTATATCTTTCCCATTTATTTTATACTACGTACGGTTAAATATTGAACAAATTTCATTTAAAACTCTGCAATATAAATATTTGCAAAATCTGACTACACTGTGGGTATCCTCCGTCAAAATTCATCATAGTTCTGCTGTAACTGGCATGCATATCAGCCCCTTGTTTGATGTAGAACTTTGCGCTTAGTGTTAGTCTATGCAACACTGATAGCGGGATACCCGGATAAGAAGCCCACAACCCAATAACGGTACCATTGACCGTGCAGGTGATGACGCTTACAAGTTGTTGTCAACTTCATCGGAAAGGAAAGCGATCTTGCTCATTACAAGAAGAGAGTTCCTAATGGTCTTCATGGAGTAAACATACAGATATTACTGCATATTTGTGTGTCGCTCGACCGATGAACAACGCTCTGAACGAGCTGACAATTTGTACATGAATAATAATAATACTAATAATAATAGTTATCTGTACCAGCTCTGACGTTTAGTTAAGTCAAACACTGGTCTAAATATTTATTCGGGTTGCAACATGTTGTGGAAATTAAAATTGAAGAACCACTAAGCTAGGATTTTATCTTGAAACAGAATACCATGCAAGTTCAATGAAGTGAAATACTTCTGACGACTCCTCTTGATAGGTCTGAATGATTTTTTGCAGCTCCTTGCTAGCTTGTGCAATCCGAGCTGTTTGCTAATACACAAATGCATTGTGTTGTGAGCGAGGTTCAAGCACTTAGCGACCTGCAGTAGAAGACCTGCAAGACTGTAGAGACGAGCGGCACGATTGTTGTTCGGATGGCCTGTAATTGACGACCTGCGGGACTTTAAGAGACGAATGGCACGTATGTTGTTTGGTTGACCTGCAATAGATGACAGACCTTGGTTTACGGATGTGGTATTGATGACAGACCTTGGTTTACGGATGTGGTATTGATGACAGACCTTTGTTTTCGGATGTGTTATTGATTCAACTACCCATAAATAAACGATTGAGTTAACAATAAAGAGCCTGTCGAATTGCTCTCTAAAACATGTGGAAAGAGTGGCGAATCAGGCACATCGTGAAGGTTTGGTTTTGACGTGGGGTGCTACCCATTCGCATATGCTTCCATGATTGCATTCATGTCATAGAGCCCGGAATACTATAGCACTCGCTGTTGAATGATGAATTCGAATAACTAATTCCTATGCTGAGTCCCATGGAGTGAAAATGTTAACAAATAAAATAAACCTAAAATTCATACGCCAACGTAAGGGTTTCAATTTGTGTTTTCTGTACGCTCTTCAACTTAGTTGTGCCAGATTTCATGGTTACGTGAAATCGTAAAAGGTAATCACTGGCGGTATTGGGTTAATGGTTAGATCATGATCTGTGGCCGACGTAGCTATGAGCCGGTAAAGTTACTGGTTACTGGTTACTGGTTACTGGTTAGATCATGATCTGTGGCCGACGTAGCTATGAGCCGGTAAAGAGAGCTGAGGAATTCATACAATGCAGCATTGATCGTACATGAAATTCAGGGAAGTTTTGAATGCACAAACTGCTACCAATTTCAGAACAAATAATATGTTACTCTGATTTTTGAATCACTTCGGTGCGTGAAATCGACCAAGATGTGTTCATATTGTTTTTGTTCTACAGGCAACTTATATACGAAGATAAGCGATTCAATCTTGTCTTTTACTAGGAATGTTTTACCAAAGTATCTTAATTGATTTATATCGCGCATGCGTAGAATAACAAAGTGGGTGGTATTCAAAGATATTGTACGGTGGAATGGATTAGAGTGAAAGAGTGATTGGCTCATATATATTGCACTGATATTTGCGTGTCTTCTCCGACAGAACACATTTGCGATAATACGTAGAGACTATGTTTCGCTCATGAAGTCGTCATACACGACAAAGAGTCTACATTTAGATTTTTTTGATAATGGATCGAATGCAAGTTTACCAGTACGAATTTTCTTTTCATCATGTTGCTGTACATGGAAGTGCTCTTACCCCGAAATGACCAACTCGTCGAAGCTGTCAATATATTTTTATGATAAATTTACGTATTAAGACATTCCCCCACTAGATGAGAACCCGTTCACAAACAATCGACCGGGAGTTTGGATAGGTTGATGTCCTGATACCTAACAGTCTCCATCCTACCCAACAGATGCTGCCCCATTAACTATTTTTTTCAATAAACCTTTAATTTATAAACACTGTTTCTCTCTTTTGCAGATGTTTTCTATCAAGGGTGTGCTCAAATCAAGGACGCAACGCCAGGTAAATATCAGCGTGGCTATTTTTCCGTTTTAAATCTCGAAAGTTAGATCGGTCATCTTGTCATCAACCAATGTGGATCAACTTCGGGCTTCCGTCGATTAATACGTAACTGTTTATTTTTGCAGCAGTCGTTTTTTTTCTCAGTGTACGGTAATTCATTACTATTATACTCAACAGATCGCGGTAACAACTCGACCGGGGGTATTCAAAGGCCAGATCAGCCCGTAACTTCAAGGATGATAAGGTACGAATGGTGCAATCCTATATATGTTGGCTTATGTTTAATGAAAAGACTGCATATTTTTGGTCGCTGTGATCAAGTGTCTTTTTTTCAGAAGTAAATCGGTTTTATCTCGTACTAAATATATAAATTTTCGTTCGTGTGCAAACCGACGCAGTACATTACCCCTCCAGCAATTTACCCGCCTCAGGGCTATCTGCTGGCCAAACCAGGGTATAATGCATACAGTCATTGCCCAAACTATCAGGGCTATCCGCTGGCTGAGTTCGGTAACCCGTACAGTCATAATCCAAACTACCAGTGCTAACCGCTGCTTGTATACCGGCGACACAACCAGCAACGTTCTTGGCAGTACCCTCAAGCATGCCAACCTTGACAACCGTGGCAGAGACAACCGTGGCTCAACAGACATCGACTACAGAAACTGACTTATTCTAAGTCGGTCATGATGCATTACAACGGTTAGTGTGTACAAAATAATTTGTTCTACATTTTATTACACAAAATAGTTGAGACATGTTAGCAGCAGGAACTTCTTTCAGGAACATCTTCACCACAGGATGATCTGTTTGGTATGTCCAACGTTAGGGGCTTGTCTTCCAAGATTCGCTCAAGTTGTTTGGGCTGAGATATACTGGGATCCAGCATGGTAACCTCTTGCCCGAGGATGCTAACCATAAAGTCAGGACTTAGTACAATTCTAGACTTGTGTATTTTTGATGTAATGTTTAAAAATATGAGCGATATTTCTTTAGAGTTGCATACCAACTCCACACTCGTCGAATCCTATCTTATCAAAATAGACACTTGTTCCTTCATCTTTTAAATGTTGAGGATCACTTTAAATGCTGTTAGTGTCGCTAAAACAGAATTAGCTCAACGAATGCAAACCTCTGGATTGTCCGGTTATAGGTCACTGCAAGATTTCCTACTTTTATTAACTCCATTTTTCGGACTTGATGAGCAATATTGAGGAGAAGGATGTTATTCGATGAGAAGATGATAGTGTGTGTGTGTCCACCAGCTAAAGTAGGCAAGCAGGTTACAACATGTAAAACGTCTAGCGGTTTAATTTTTTTTGGTAAATACCCAAGTTATCGTGCACATCGTACATTTGCTAACATATTACAACTATTTTGTTTGTTGATGTTTATATGGCCATGTATGGCAACTGTTGTATAAAACAGCGAATACTGCAGTACAGGCATTATTTGTGCACTTGATCTCGTCGGCGACACACCTCGAAATGTAAGTAGCACTAACATGTCTAGTTTTAGTTTCAAAGATATCTTTCTGTAACGTTGTTAGCGAATACTTTTTTATTTTAGATATGTCTTTCAATAACTTTGGTATTTGTTTACTCTTGTAGGATGAATCAAAACGTAACGCCATTATTGGATGCTCGAGGAGAAGCAGGGAGTGTTTGTGGACCACAGCGAAATGAAGCCTGTCCGCAACCTACCCTCGTAACCCTGCAACCTAGCCTCGCAATGTTCGCAGGTCCTAGCTCAAGCCTAAAATCCGGTGCTGCTGCTGCTGCTGAGGATCCGTCTTCGGAACTACCTGGAGTTCAGCCTACTGTTGGTTTGGGAAAACCCGGTGTTCAGCCTACTGCTCCGACTTTGGAACAGCCCAGTGTTTATAAGTGTTTACAAGTGTAGAAAGACAGCAATAGAACTTTTGACCCAAAATGAGTTGCCTTTTGATAGTAAAAAGATTAGTTTTGAAGTAGAATGTCAAATATAGCATCTTGTGACTGTAGGTTTTCTGTTTCAATAGAGCAAGAAAGGGGAAGCTTGTTGGAAGAAAAAACAATTGACGATGATACTCGAAACAACTTAAATCAGCCCCTGAAGAGAAAGCCACCGACCCACGGTGTTGATCTGAGATTGTCACAGTTAAATTCCTCGTTAAACCAATGCTGACCGGTGTCATTGCTCAACACTGTTTTGCAACGAGCAGGTACCAATGCCGACACCTTTTTCACCTTGCTGGTGCCAATGCCGAGCATTAATTTAACCGTATGGGTGTCAATGCCGGACACCATTTTCACGAATATACTAGTTGTGCTATAGACGGGAGCTATTAAGTGGCGATTTTGGTAGAATTTGTCGAGCCGTGACTTAAAACTTCCGATTGTATCTCTGTTCACAACTTCCGCGGGAAATCTGTTCCATTCTTCGACAACCCTTTACGAGAAGAGATTGCGCGTGATATCGAGTGCGAAACGCTTGCCAATAATTTTGTATTCATTATTCCTAGTCACTCCGTTCGCATCTAAAGTGAAAAGGCTTGCTCGTTCGACGTATTTCTTACCCTTACAATTTTTACACACTTTGATCATGTAACATCTGACTCTACGTACCTTTATCGAATAAAGGTCTAGTTCGCGCAGTCTCTCTTCGTACGATTTATTGCGCAGCGAAAGGATTAGTTTTGTAGCTCGAAGTTGGACCTTCTCTAATTTGATATTTTTTTTCTCAAGTATGGAGACCAAAATTGGACGGAATATTCAAGGTGCGGTCCTACAAATGCAGTGTCTAACCTGCGAATACTATTTCTGCTCTTGAACGAGATTGTGCGGGACATCCTGCCTAACATTTTATTGCCTTTTTCGGCAGCATCGTTACATTGCTTGCTGCTTTTCAAGTCGTTACTAATGATAACACCTTGATTTCTCTCTTCGGTGATAGGTATCAGTTTCTTTCCGGACATTGAATATTCGTGTTCAGGGTTAAGGTGACCAATGTGCATAACTTAACACTTGTCGCGATTGAATTTCATTCACCCCTTTTTTGGCCATTCAACAATTTTGTTCAAGTCTAATGGGATCTGCTCACACTCGAGTTTGGTTTGCACTTTTCCTCCTAGCTTGGTATCGTCTGCAAACTTACTAATGTTCGAGAGTACGTTGCTGTTGAGATCGCTCATGAATATTATGAAAAGAACTGGACCAAACGCAGATCCTTGGGGCACGCTGCTTGTAACTTTACCCCAATTGGAGGAAGCTCCATTAAGTAAGACTCGCTGCCGTCTGTCCCTGAGCCAGCATTTCATCCAGTTATTGAGTTCACTTCGAATATCGATGCTGTGCAATTTACTAACCAAGCGTTTGTGAGGAACTTTGTCGAAAGCCTTCTGAAAGTCAAGGTATATGATGTCGATCGGAGATTTTGCGTCGTGAAATTCAATTATATTCATGAAAAAAAGCAGCAGGTTGGTAAGACATGAACGATTGCTTCTGAAGTCATGCCAAGAGTTACCTATTAATTTATTCAATTCTAGGAATCCTGTAATTGTATCCGTGATCAAACTCTCCATCAATTTGCCTATTACTGTGGTGAGACTGATTGGATGGTAATTTCCGGGACACTTTTTGTCACTTTTTTTTTAAATTGGGGTGACGTTGGCCTCTTTCCATTGAGAGGGGCAGGTGCTATTTGTGAGAGATTAGTCTCTTACAGTATTCTGGGATGAACTTGGTCTGGACCGGGAGATTTTGTAACTTTCAACTTTTCTATGTATTTAATAACTTCGGCAGGGGAAAATTTCACTGTGCTGAGTGCTTCGATTTGTTTTTGCGCTATGATATCCTTAGGATTAGGAATATCCGCATACTGTAACGTAAATACAGAACAGATTTTTTTTAAGCAGGACACTCATTTTAGTGTCGTCGGTTTCTAGCTCATCAATATCATTTCAAGAGGGTCAATTACAGATCATGATTTTTTTGCTCGATATATAACTGAGAAATTGATTCGGATTAGTTTTGGTGTTAGCCGCAATTTAATTTTCGTAATCTTTTTCTTTCGTTTTCTGCGTTCAGCCTACTGCTCTGTCTTCGGAACAACCCGATGTTCAGCCTACTGACTCGTTGGCACCATCATTGGCGCCGTCTCCTGTTGGACAGTTTGTAGTTCAGTCTATGTCTAGTGTTCCGTCTTCGGAACAATCATTGGATATTTCTCAGGATCAAGCTGCTCTAGCTGCTCCGTTAAGTGAACCTGTGTTTTACCCGCCTACCTGTAAAGGAATTTTGGAAAACAATTTTGTACAAAGCAAACTTATAACACACACTGAATATGTCAACATATTTTCCATGATTATATTGAGACGTGAAGAACTAGTAGAGCATGCTACATTGAAACTAGGCCAATTCCAAAGACTCCAATGCAGCTTGAATGTTAAAATTGGCAAATTAGTAGAGGATGGATCTTAGATAACAAGGATTGTGTACTTCTTACAAAAGCTATTCAGCTAACAATAGATAAATTTTTAGGTGAGGTGATTGAAGATCTTGGAGTGGATTTGCAGATTAGATTAAAAAACAGGAGCTAGAAAGTAGTGGCTGGAGCAATAAAACAGAAACCAGTGCAGAGCTAAAATTCCATAAGACCATGTTAATTGAACAAAAAAATTGATGATTATGTTTTTTGGACCAAAAACTGTCCAGGCCGTCACCACATTGTCAACATGAAATTGAGAAACCAAAATTGTGTGCTCACTGGCTTGATAGCGCATTTCCACTTGCGGCAGGAAACAAATCTTCCAAGGAAAAGTAAACAATCATGTGATATGTATCTGCCTTTTGAAGACACATACTTCCAATTCCTAAAACTTGCCTTGAATAAACCTGTAGCTCTAGAAGATTTTCCTCATATAGAGAGGGACTGTAATCTGAACATCAGGCTGTATCACATCACAAAAGAGAAGGAAAGGCTTGGACTTGTCAGTATATTCAGGGACAGTTTAGACGTCAGCTAGGAACGCACGGTCCACCTGATAGAAATATTAGATGCCAACCATGTCGCTCTCATCCCGTGTTGCTCTACATTTATGAAAATGCTCAGAGAAACGAGACATAGAAACAACTTTTTTTGTCCGTTCTGTATGCAGGGCATGGATGAGACCGAAGCTGCGGGGCGTGTAAAACTGTGTTCATCCAGTTCTGACTTGCAAAATATCAGTATGCATGAAGAAGGCGAGATGTGCTTATTTTCAGCCATATATTCAACAATTAAACCACCCGCTGTTGCCTATTATGACTGTGAATCTAGTCTGGAACCTGTAACAGAGGGAGGCGATGTAGTTATCATACACAAGTTGTGCAGCTATAGTTACGTTCTAGTGGATAAAGACTGAAAATTGTATGGCAACAAAAAGGAGTCGATTCGACTTCAGTTCCGCTTGATGAGATGGAAACGGATTTAGTTAATAATTGACTGATAGATTACAATGGTTATATGAATGCCTTGACCTTGTACCCCGAACCCATCCTCACAAAATTGACATGAGAGTGCAGAACATGCGAGTGCTGTAGTTACAAATTTGGAGAAAAATGAAAAAAAAGAGTGCTCCACCATAACCACTGCATCGAGGGCGTCATTGGGCCCAATAGAGAAAAGTGATATCTGGCAACTACTTAGCCGCTCTGTGCTTAGATTGCAACTTCAAAATAACTGAGAAGTTACGGTACATGCCGTATTTAGCTCACAATACGTCTGCCTATGACATTAGATTTATATTGAGAGGTCTGGATGGTTAAAATTTCTCTAACATACGTGTGTTACCAAAACAGTCTGGCAAAATGTTCAGCATCAGTGTCTTCTTGAATGTTGACACAAGCAGGTACGGCGTCAAGTTTATCGATGTGATGGCTTCGTAGCAGAAATGACATTTCTGATACGAAGCCATCACATCAGATTCTGTGCTGGATCAAACAGACAAGACTTTTATAGTCAACTTTGAGGCAAAGGAAGTGATTGAAATGTGACAGGCAGTTGACTGCAAGACCTTGCGTGACTACATGATTATTTATCTGTTAATCGACACACTCCTACTGGCCAAAGTCTTCCAAAAGCTTAGGGAAACCTGGCTTTGCAATGCAAGCTGCCTTCTACGAAGGCAAGATGAAACTGGAGTTGGTCAATGATATCGATCTACTCAACTTGATTGTCAAAAATACCAGAGACGGATTTGTGACGTTGACGAAAGGTCTTATCCAGATAAACAATCCCTGATGGAATGACTTTTACCCTGAACAACCTGTGTCTTCAGCAGCAACGTGGGACTTTAACAATCTTTACGGTGAAGTCATGAGTGAACCCTTAATAATTGGTGAAATTCATGAGCTCACACCCGAAGAAGTTCAAGCATTCGACTTGGTAAACGCAGACTGTTTTGTCGAATTCACGTACATTGTCTGTATCGATGCACATGTCAGCGACAAAGTTGTACAAAAAACAGACGAGCTGCCACTACTGCTGCATCACAAAGAAGTCAGCTTGGATGACATGTCGCCCTACACAAAAAATCTCCTGGAGGGCTCAAAACATCTCAAAAACACCAAACGAGCAGATCAAAAACTGGTTGCTAGTCCTTTGCCTAAAACTGACTACCTCGTGGCACTAGAATTATTGCAAGTGCTCCTCAGGCAAGGACTGGAAGTGACCAAGGTTAATGGAATTTTTCGAATTAAACAAGAAGTCGTCGTCAAAAACTTCAAATTGAGAAGTAAAAAAAGCGTCAGAAGTCCATGAATTCATATGAAAAGTCCCTATATATACTGTTCATAAATAGTATATATGGCAAGCTTCTGTTTAACCCGCTCAAAAGAAGTCTAGAGGCAATGGTCGTGTGCACAGCCAACAAATTCTAAAAACACGCTGTCAACCCACTTCTGAAAAACTGCCACGCCATCGGTCTTGAAACAGTCATCATGGTCCTCAAGCAGAAAACTGTCAGAATGGATCACACACTTCAAGATAGATTCTACGTGCTTGAGAAAGCCAAAGCAAAATTTTACAGCTTCTTCTAAGACATTCTGAAACCACGCAACGGTGAAAACGTCTCGTTCATCTATTCCGACACAGACTTGTTGCTACTCCAGTTCAAGGGTGTGGACGATATTGAAACGAAAATCCGACAATCTCCCCTGGCCGAACGCATGGACTTTTCCAACTACCCAAAGATTATCCCTTGTACGTTGAGGCAAAGAAAGGTCAACTGGGACTACTGAATAGTGAAACAGCCAACGACTACCCGAGTAAAATCATTTGACTGCAACCAAAATGTTTCAGTATGTTACTCGAGTCCGACGCAACAAAATCAGCTGCTAAAGGTGTCAATTTCCTGGCACAAGTCAAAATAAGACGTGAACAAAACAGAGACATCCATATGAATGATATGTTTCCCTCCGTCAACAAGAAATATTTAATTGAATCAAGTATCGAGTCGAAATTTGAATTGAGTACAAACAGCAGCCTGTATGATGAAAGAATTGCCGATTCCTTTATTATCGAATTTCCCATTCCCGGCTCGGATAAGGAAATTATCGACTTGAGCTCGTTAACTGCAGAAGTGAAAATCCGTGTTAGAATCCAGATGGAAGCGCATTGGCCGCCGCTGTACATGTTTCACTCGGTGACAGTTTTTTTCATCGCATGTTCCAAAGTCACTCTCTATTCCTAAATGGTGTTCAGTGTTAAGGAAACAGTTATACAGGA
>SDVV010030948.1:0-11609 GCA_016164225.1 Gammarus roeselii
GCGTCACCATAAATACCGTCACAGCAGCGTCACCATAAATACCGTCACAGCTGCGTCACCATAAATACCGTCACAGCTGCGTCACCATAAATACCGTCACAGCAGCGTCACCATAAATACCGTCACAGCAGCGTCACCATAAATACCGTCACAGCAGCGTCACCATAAATACCGTCACAGCTGCGTCACCATAAATACCGTCACAGCAGCGTCACCATAAAACGATCAACAAACTTCAATTGAGGCCAACAAACTCCCACCAAGATTAAACAGAAAAATAAAAAGTAGCGAACTAACATAAGAAATATTCTCTCAACACCACGGAAAAAGAACACGATCGTAATACCAGTAACGTTCAACTGTCAGTAATAACATACAAATAAGTTATACAAACAAAGAGAAGTAACATCGTCCGAATAATCCATGGGAATGACAGTGACAGACCGTCACAGCAGCGTCTTATACGACGTGTGGAAAAATGTTGAACATTGTCGACTTCTTTGAAACAATTGGTGACTTTTTTGAAATATTTTAAAACTTTTCTAATACTTGGTTTTCTCGGGTCAAACACTGGTCATCATCATTAAATACTATATCACGCCTGTCTTTTGTCCAAATACTTGGAAATTAATATAAAATTGTTTAACATTTTTTGCATGTGGAAATCAAAAATATTATTATATTGCTCAGTATGAGAATACCTTAAAACACGTCATAATTGCACCCACATACAACATTCCTTATAAATAAAATATTAAAAATCATACTACATCCTATGATCTGTGTTTTCAAATGTATCAATAATATAAAGAACCATCGATTGATACCCGACAATTTTGAACTTTTTTCCGACGGTATTCTTAACAGCAACCTAAACCTATTTTCAATGTAGCGTTACATCCAACATCAGCGTATGAGTTTGATTTATGATATTATTCTATTCACCTAAAAATAATGCATAAACTATATAACATATGGCGTTTACGAAAACAATTAACTTCCATTCATCAACATTTCCAAACAAGGTCTACAAAATTTCTACGGAAGCAGAAAAATAGCGCACAACATTTATATATATTTTTCAGCGACGGTTCAGGATATTGCACTCCACTTCCGGCAGGTGGCGTCACGCATGTTAAATCAGGTCCTTGTCTACTTCGACTAGGGAGTTTCCCACCAAAGTAGCACAAGCGATTTATGTGTTACGTGGGAGTCTCCCACAGTGCGCAGGCCCAAGAGGGGGTCAATCGAGGTTCGGCCATTCAGTTGTCGCCGCGGCATGCAGCAGACGAGAGGGTGTGTAACGTGCTCCGAGAGTGGCGTAGACAGGATACGGTCTCACCTATACAAATTAGGATCCGTGCTGACGTTTAGAATGATAGTCTGACAAAATACGAGTAATGGCTCTTCAGGCAGGATGCGAATTGGTTCCACGTACAAATTAGGATCCGTGCTGACGCCTTAAATTTAATGATGAAAAAGTAGCTGAAGATTTGATAGTGATCAAAAGCCGTTTAAATGGTTGTATTTTTATGATGAAATAAAAATGCTTGATTGTATAGTGATTGCGATTGTTGGTAAAACTTAGAGTATTGTGGTGGAATAATGCGGTAAATAAGATGCTTCATCAGGAGCGAGCTGTTTGGAGTTCGTTTCTGATGATATGAAAGCGGTTGATAGACTCCTTGCTATCATTTAAATAGAGTCCGTGCTATCATTTAAATAGAGTCCGTGCTATCATTTAAATAGTATCCGTGCTATCATTTAAATAGAGTCTGTGATATCATTTAAATAGCATCCGTGCTATCATTTAAATAGACTCCGTGCTATCATTTAAATAGAGTCCGTGCTATCATTTAAATAGAGTCCGTGCTATCATTTAAATAGCATCCGTGCTATCATTTAAATAGCATCCGTGCTATCATTTGCAGTTTGTTTGTAATAACTGCCCTCGGCGCTAGCAGGAGCGGGCTCACGCACAGAGAAGGATACTTTTGTTCGGTCGAAATATGAGCTGTAAACACTATGCCTGGCTGTAATAGCAGGAAAGGATGGTATATTTAGAACGCATTCTGTTCTATCCATTCCAGATACCCGGTCGGCGACCGCACTTACTTCGCTTAGTTTCCTTGACATCAATAGTCCTATGTCATGCCTTCATCTGTCTCGATATATTAAAAAGTGCAGAATAGAGTATGTCCTTCAACAATGTCCTTCGGTGGATCCTTATTCCTCAACCGTAGTTATAAGTTAGTATACAGTTTTAAAATCCCCCTAAAGAAATTGCTAAGTCCTTAGCTACCCGATGGTATATGTATAGTAAATATAAATTTTATAGATTGTTTTGATGAAAAACAACGGTAGTGTAATGGGTGGCTTGTTTTAAAAATTTTGCAAATAAGAACAAGAAAAACAGGCATAATTATTGATGTTCGAGTTAGGTGTTTCACGTATAAAAATGAGAAAGAAATATTTTTATCAAGCTTAAGCACGACTGACCGCAAGACAGCATCAGGGCCTGTCGAGCTGGCGGGCACCAGCCATCGTGCTCTCGTCGACGCCCTACAACGTGTCGTGACGTCGTCAAATGCTTTAATCATTGCTCAGATGATGTCAGGGAGACGTCGTTATACGTCATTTATTAAACAGTTAAAAAAAACGTGTTTATGACGGCAGGGCGAGAGAGCTTCCCAGCATGGCTTTGATGGTCGCCATGTAGTATTTATTAATTTAGTTTTCAAAATAAATTGCAGTAGTTGTATCAAGAATATGGTGTCGCATTAACAATTTCGGAAAATTAATTCAGGGAATTAAAAATGTTCCGACTCGTTTTATGGCATTAATAAAAAACAATTAGTTGGCGCCCACCTGCTCAACAGGCATTGGCGCCATCTTACTGAGGACATGCATAAGCTCTATCACCCAAATATGTATCGTGGAATCATACTGAAATACAGTATATTAGTAAAGAAAGAAGAAAAAACAATAGCAAGACAAGTTGTCTGACGGCTCTTGTTTCTATTTTTACAGCTACAGGTCAATATCCCATAGGCTTAAGCAAAGTAGTTATAGATTTTAGGATAAATATGAAATCATATAATTCAGGAAGTGGAGAGATGTTCTCGTCGATGTGTGTCGTGGAGTCTGTTGAAAATTCATGAACATAGAGACTGAAATATTACATATACCATCCCTGATTTGGATAGTTAAATGCTCAATCGAACTGTGTTTCGTATTAAAATAATTCAGTTTCATTACCTACCTTAGTTTTAACACAAACAAATT
Source organism: Gammarus roeselii (assembly GCA_016164225.1). Classification (NCBI taxonomy): domain Eukaryota; kingdom Metazoa; phylum Arthropoda; class Malacostraca; order Amphipoda; family Gammaridae; genus Gammarus; species Gammarus roeselii. Next base: position 3,286 of record SDVV010030948.1, read on the forward strand.
TAGGATATTTTGTTCTCAATATTATGTACTGAACTCTTCAGGTTTACAACATTTACTCTACTAAAATGGTAAAAACGTTTATGTCATTTCAATTTCAACTAAGAGTCGATTAAAAATACTACCCCAAATACATATTCAGGAGGGCCTCTAGGAGACTTTGAGAGACATGTAAAACAAAAGAATCACCTCAGAAACAAAACAGGATTCCGGCATAGAATCCGAGGGTATTCTTTCTCATAAATTTAGTTACATAGAAGCCGCTATGTGAGAGTACATGTTTATCAAATTTGCTCTGCTTTCCCTTTGCTTCGACTATAAACCACATGTTGACCACATGTTGACCACATGTTGATGCACTAGAAACTTGCTTGAGGCAATTCTAGCCTGATCAATTCATCGACCGCTGTGGAAGACTGTCGATCAATTCATCGACCGCTGTGGAAGACTGTCGATCAATTCATCGACCGCTGTGGAAGACTGTCGATCAATTCATCGACCGCTGTGGAAGACTGTCGATCAGTTCATCGACCGCTTTGGAAGACTGTCGATCAATTCATCGACCGCTGTGGAAGACTGTCGATCAATTCATCGACCGCTGTGGAAGACTGTCGATCAATTCATAGACCGCTGTGGGAGACTGTCGATCAATTCATCGACCGCTGGAGAAGACTGTCGATCAGTTCATCGACCGCTTTGGAAGACTGTCGATCAATTCATCGACCGCTGTGGAAGACTGTCGATCAATTCATCGACCGCTGTGGAAGACTGTCGATCAATTTATCGACCGCTGTGGAAGACTCGTTCATCTACTCATTTGTTGATCTCTTTGGAATCCAAACAGCTTTTTTCACCATTTAATGGAGTTAAAATATTACTGAATTTCATAATGCAGATCAATTAGGGAGGCTCCATATTTTGACACAGAAAATATGTCTCCCAGATAATCTTTGCATCATCGCGTAATATTCCAGTTTATGTGAAAGCTGAACAATTCACAAAACCCATTTCTGAGCCATACATACATTATGGCTACAAAATATTCAAAATATCTATATCTAATCCTATTACAAAAATTCAAATGAATTTATTTGAAATTGGATGGTTTCCTAATTTGATTTTGTTTACCATTTGGATTTTTTTATGAGATCTGTCAAAATATGACAATTTATCCCCGGAACGAATAGTTTTCGTTTAGCATTTCCACAGCATTTCTTGATTTGCTTGGTTTTACATTGGACGCCCACTTTATAACGTTGAGCACCCTCGAATGTATTTAATTAATCTGAAAATCAATTTCCAATAAATACGATCTAATTTGTTCAAAATTTATAAATTTATCGGCTTCGGTTAGGAAAAAAAAAACTTTATGTTTCGTTCAAAACACCCATGAACTCAGTAAGTCAAGCCAAGTACATATTATATTATTCTAATTTGTTTTCCTCTCCCCCCCTCTTCCTTCGGCCTTCCGTTGCGTCTCAATCTGACCCTCTTCACTGATTGCGTTCTAATGACGCCCCATCAAAACCTAAACGCTCAACTCATCTCGGACGAATCAATTTGGGATCTAGTTTAAACGCTCCATGTATCATCGTTCTTTATAGCTGAATAATTATCATAAATGAATGAACTTTAAATCTAATAATGCTTCTTGGTGGTTTTGGAATACATTTATCCGTATTCGTAACAAAGATTGAGTTGAAAATCTGCGTTATATGAACGAAGGAAATGATTTCTCTGCCAAACTGCGGATTCGTTTCAAAGCTGTGACCATTTCCGCCATTTGGTTTGATCACAACTTTACCATGACCAGTAAATTATGACACTTGTTGTCTATCAATGCTGTGAACTAAATAATCAAGTGATGCCATATTCATATGGTAATAACTGCAATTTAACATGAAAATGGATTTTTTTTAACTGACGCTTCACACCAGATGGTTGACTGCTCCCATCGTTCACTGGTAATATACGCAATGTTGACACCACTGATTTACCGTGAATATTTCTGACGTAAAACGTTTGTGAATATCTGTGAATTGATAACACCAATGATTGAATATTGTGAATTACCAAGAAATAATACAAAAATCGGGTGACGCCCATTATCGAACGTTGGTATTTATAACTAAATAATACCCGATGACGCCTCCTGGGACTCGGTGACGAACGTCCCTGCAACACGCATTGAAGAAGCCGCTTCAGACGTTGCTGCGACGTGTGCTTCATTCGTTACTGGTCGCTGTGGTGTTCTCGGCACCGATGACGTCATCCATACATGGCGGTCGTCACGCCACGTCTCCCACCAACACCACCACCACCACCACCGCCCATCACGCACATGTCAACAACAGTGCCAGCACGGGAGGCGTGGACTATGGGGAGTGGCCGTGTGAGTAGCAATGATAACTTCAGGGCGGACTTTAGGAATAGACGTGTGAGTAGTTACGGACCTCGGTTAGACCCCGGGGACTGGTAATGTGAGTAGCAATGGTACTTCCAATGGTAGACTATGGGGAGAAACCGTGTGAGTAGCAATGGTACTTCCAATGGTAGACTATGGGGAGAAACCGTGTGAGTAGCAATGGTACTTCTAATAGTAGACTATAGGGAAAAACCGTGTGGGTAGCAATGGTACTTCCAATGTTAGACTATGGGGAGAAACCGTGTGGGTAGCAATGGTTTCTAATTGGGTGACCTTTGAAGAGTGGCCGTGTGAGTAATAATGGCACCTCCTGGGTGTACTAGGAAAGTGGCCGTGTAAGTAATAATGGTACCTCCTGGGTGTACTGTGGAGAGTGGCCGTATGAGAAATAATGGTACCTCCTGGGTGTACTATGGACAGTGGCCGTGTAAGTAATAATGGTACCTCATGGGTGTACTAAGAAGAGTGACCGTGTGAGTAATAATGGTACCTCCTGGGTGTACTATGGAGAGTGGCCGTGTGAGTAATAATGGTACCTCCTTGGTGTACTATGGAGAGTGACCGTGTGAGTAATAATGGTACCTCCTTGGTGTACTATGGCGAGTGGCCGTGTGAGTTATAATGGTACCTACTCGATGTACTATGGAGAGTGGTCATGTGAGTATTAATGGTACCTCCTGAGTGTACTATGGAGAGTGGCCGTTGGAGTTACAATTGTACCTAATACCGTGGACTATGGTGAGTGACCAAATAAGAATCAATGGTACCTCCTGGTGGACTTCGGGGAGTGTCAGTTGGAGTAGTAATGGTACCTGCAGGATGAACTAAGGGTAGTGACCATGTGAGTAGCGATGGTATCTAACATTGTGAATTAAAGAAATTGACCGCGGGAGTGGTAATGGTACCCCTTTGTTAGACTATGGGGAGTGGCCGTGTGAGTAGCAACGGTATCACCTGAAGTAAAGTTGGGGAAGTGGCTGTTTGAGTAGTAATGGTTCCCATAAGATTACTATTGGGAGTGGCTGAGGGAGCACCGTAGCACCACTTGTTGGACGATGTTATTATACACAACATCTTCCTAACCCTTACGATCAAGAAGAGATACAATCAGTACTAAATTATCAAAGCGCTCTCATGTATGAGTATAGGGGGTCATCAAATAACAATGTAGTATTTGAGAAGTATGTTTGGGTTGTAAATCGATGACCGTAGTATCTTTTGCCAGATTTTGTTGCTCACACTCGGCCGCCGCGGGCAAGTGGTTAGCGTATCCGAGTGCAGTGCCAGCCTCTGTTCCTGCATGCCGCGAGTTCGAGCTTCGGCATGGACCCGGCGGTCTTGTTGGGGGGAGATTGGGCACCTGCCCGTTCTGTGTCAGCCTAACTTAGCCACCCTCCTAATCAAGGGGAAACGGCTGTATGTCTATGTCTATACATACAACTGTTTGTTGGACAAGATTTTACAACCCATAAAAACTTAGGTGCTGTGAAACGTTGCAGTGTGGTTAGCAGTTCAAATACCAATGGGTATTTGAACTGAGGTTTCAGAGACCATGTTTTTGTAAGCATAATTATTTTGAAGTGGGCATTGATTTAGTTGTCAGCCGACCGCCGCCTACAGGTTTGGGGTTGGTTTAGTTGTCAGCCGATCACCGCCTACAGGATTGGGATGTTTTAGTTATTAAACTGCACTTAACGTCGTTTCAAAGCGTCAGGTATGCCTAAGCTATTCTACAACTGCACTCAACGTCGTTTCAAAGCGTCAGGTATACCTAAGGGATTCTTCAACTGCACTTAACGTCGTTTCAAAGCGTCAGGTATACCTAAGGGATTCTTCAACTGCACTTAACGTCATTTCAAAGCGTCAGGTATACCTAAGGGATTCTTCAACTGCACTTAACGTCGTTTCAAAGCGTAAGGTATACCTAAGGGATTCTTCAACTGCACTTAACGTCGTTTCAAAGCGTCAGGTATACCTAAGGGGTTCTTCAACTGCACTTAACGTCGTTTCAAAGAGTCAGGTATACCTAAGGGATTCTTCAACTGCACTTAACGTCGTTTCAAAGCGTCAGGTATACCTATGCCATTCTTCAACTGCACTTCACGTCGTTTCAAAGCGTCAGGTATACCTAAGGGATTCTTCAACTGCACTTAACGTCGTTTCAAATCGTCAAGTATACCTATGCCATGCTTCAACTGCACTTAACGCCGTTTCAAAGCGTCAGGTATACCTATGCCATTCTTCAACTGCACTTAACGTCGTTTCAAAGCGTCAGGTATACCTATGCCATTCTTCAACTGCACTTAACGTCGTTTCAAAGCGTCAGGTATACCTAAGGGATTCTTCAACTGCACTTAACGTCGTTTCAAAGCGTCAGGTATACCTATGCCATTCTTCAACTGCACTTAACGTCGTTTCAAAGCGTCAGGTATACCTATGCCATTCTTCAACTGCACTTAACGTCGTTTCAAAACTTCAGGTATTCCTATGCCATTCTTCAACTGCACTTAACGTCGTTTCAAAACGTCAGGTATACCTATGTCATTCTTCAACTGCACTTAACGTCGTTTCAAAGCGTCAGGCATACCTATGCCATTCTTCAACTGCACTTAACGTCGTTTCAAAACGTCAAGTATACCTATGCCATTCTTCAACTGCACTTAACGTCGTTTCAAAGCGTCAAGTATACCTATGCCATTCTTCAACTGCACTTAACGTCGTTTCAAAACGTCAAGTATACCTATGCCATTCTTCAACTGCACTTAACGTCGTTTCAAAGCGTCAGGTATACCTATGCCATTCTTCAACTGCACTTAACGTCGTTTCAAAGCGTCAGGTATACCTGAGGGATTCTTCAACTGCACTTAATGTTGTTCAATCCTAATTCTAACCCAGTCGAGGATCCCAATCTCCATTGTCAGTCTATCTCCACCTAATAGAATTGTTCAATAATTACCAGAGTAAAACGAACAATATTTTATGTTCAAAGAATCTCTGGCATGTAGGCACAAATTCATCTATTTCAATTTCCTGTCAATTTCTTGCGTCAATTCCTATTCGCGATTCCGAGAACATTTTAGTCCCCATCAGTCATTCCCATTTCTCATCCATACTCACTCATGATCCATTCCCGGTTCCTAAATCGCACTCATTCTTTATCATTTCCATTCATGAGGCCGTCCTATTCCTACGACATTCCCCCTCTCAAGTCACTCCCGTTCTCATGCCGATCCCATTCCCGAACCATTCCCGATCGCATCCGTTTCTTCAACTATCCATTTATGCCTTTCCTGACGGTTCAGTAAAATTGTCCTAATTATCCCAAGAGTTAGACTCGCTGGAACAGATTTGCTCAAAGTTATCCAAACCGTAAACAAGGTTAGCCTGTTGGACACCGCCGTTTCCTTTCGACTGGCTGTTCGGCTGACGTGTTTTTTTTCTATGGATATTTATTCGTCGCAGGACCTAAACATTATTAAAACTTGATGTAAAAAATAATAGAAATACCTTTTTGAGAAATTAATAACATTCAGGAAGAGGAAACTCCCACAAGGAGCGAGGTGTTTAAACACGACAGTTTGGAGTTACTCATCAGTATCCTGAGTTCATGTCTTCCGACCCACTGAAACTTCTCCCCCACTTCCTTGCCTTCATCATGGATGCTAAAAACACTACCTCCCTGTACAACAAAGTTGAACCTCTGGTGAAACCAAATGGATTCCCTTAAATCTCAAGTAGCATCCACCAATCTGCGTCTGATCTCTTCCACAATCCACTCAGTTCTGCGCTTACCTGTCACTGCCCCGTATCAAGAGGATCAACCGAAATCAAAGAACCTATCTAATGGTTCTCAGCATATCTGTCCCCACAAGCATATCTGCCCCACAAGCATATCTGCCCCCACAAGCATATCTGTCTCCACAAGTATATCTGCCCCCACAAGCATATCAGTCCCCACAAGCATATCTGCCCCCACAAGCATATCTGTCTCCACAAGCATATCTGTCCCCACAAGATTATCTGCCCCCACAAGCATATCTGTCTCCATAAGCATATCTGCCCCCACAAGCGTATCTGCCCCCACAAGCATATCTGCCCCCACAAGCTTATATGTCTCCACAAGCATATCTTCCCCACAAGCATATTTGTCCCTACAAGCATATCTGCCTCCACAAGCATATCTGCCACCACAAGCATATCTGTCCCTACAAGCATATCTGCCCCCACAAGCACATCTGTCCCCACATGCATATCTGTCCCCACAAGCATATCTATTTCCACAAGCATATCTGCCCCCACGAGCACATCTGTCCCCACAAGCATATCTACCCCCACAAGCATATCTGCCCCCACAAGCATATCTGTCCCCACAAGCATATCTGGCCCCACAAACATATCTGTCCCCACAAGCATATCTGCCTCCACAAGCATATCTGCCCCCACAAGCATATCTGTCCCCACATGCATATATGCTCCCACAACTACTTTCTCCATGCTTGAAAGGAAAAATTGTGATGTAAACAGGTCTCTTGCTATCATCTCAATCCACACCGAAAGGTTACAGCACTGATGGAAGCCCAGCTCTCCGCAACATCCCCCTGACGGTATCCTAGAGCTGAGTGTCTAGTGAAGCGGCCTCTACGACAGTCCATGTCGTGCAGGATCAAACAATCACGGACGACAAGGATACTGCTCCAGATGTCAGGCCACACTCGCAATGCTAGTGAAATACGAGGCGTCTCAGGATCCAGCTCAGACCTCAATGATTGCTCAGGAACAGCGGGAATCCAGAGGTGGCTCTCTCTACTGGAGACAGCCGAGAGACGTGCGAGAACCAGTATTCTTTTCAGATTGACTTTTACCAGAGACAAATCCCAAACCTTATGTCTATCTTTTCTAGACCCTCCAGGTCAAGAAGATTGCCCCCTCTCCATCCCCATGTCTCAGTGGCCCCCTGCAGCTCCCCAGTGTCAGTAACGATGTTCCCATCGGATGCGACAGCTTCAGCTACGTCACTTGCAGATACCATCGTTGAGATGAAGGTTGGAAGTGCAATATTTCTCGAATTTCTTAACCAAAGCCTTGCCTGACTTGCAGGTCAAGCGGCTTGGTTCCATGACCTGTCCTCCAGGGGAACGTTGGACACCTTGTTCACGGCATCCTTTAGTACTAAATCAAAACAATCGAGACGTTCACCTCATTGGTAGGCATTGAGGATCTCAACACACACTGTAATTTGGATATGGAAATACAACTAATCAACAAGTTTAAAGCTTGGTGACCCCCAATCTGCTTCAATCACTTGATCATTGGACCAGGTCTCTTTGCTGGCTTCTCAAAGCATCAGTGATCCCCTGTTACGAAGGGATTAATCAACAAAAAGGCAAGCTTGGTCACAGTCCATCTGCTCCATTCGCTCTAGGTCACTTTGCTGGCTTCTCAAAGCATCAGTGATCCCCTGTTACGAAGGGATTAATCAACAAAAAGGAAAGCTTGGTCCATCTGCTCCAAACACGGGATCATTCGCTCTAGGTCTCTTTTCTTGCTTCTCAAAGCATCAGGTCTACTCTGTTCTTGTGATGGCGCTCCCTCCAGCGTAAACTGACTGCTCGGAACTCTCTTGACACCAGTCAGCACCTATCTGAAGCGTCGTTCAGATACCCTGTTCCTGTGAGGGCGCTCCCTCCAGCGTAAACTGACTGCTCGGAACTCTCTTGACACCAGTCAGCACCTATCTGAAGCGTCGTTCAGATACCCTGTTCCTGTGAGGGCGCTCCCTCCAGCGTAAACTGACTGCTCGGAACTCTCTTGACACCAGTCAGCACCTATCTGAACCATCGTTCAGATACCCTGTTCCTGTGAGGGCGCTCCCTCCAGCGTAAACTGACTGCTCGGAATTCTC
>SDVV010030949.1:0-11609 GCA_016164225.1 Gammarus roeselii
TATATTTGTAATTTTCGTCAATTCCAGCCACTCACTTCTTTGCTTCCTACCACTCCCTGAGTGTTTAGGCATAGGCTACTAATACTTCCTGTATGGCTTGTTTTATCCTCTTAGGCCCTTTGCTGGCAATCCTAAATCAAGAACAGGAACGAGGAAATCACAAGAACACTGAAATGAGTGAGGAAATGTTTGCTATTCAGTTTCAAACTAAGTTGAATGAAAGAGGTGAAAGTGAGATTGGTGTGGCAAGTGGAATAAAATTGGCAGTGGAGGATGGCTGGGCACAAGAAGAACGATGATGTTATGGACCGATTGATTGGCATAGCATTATGGAGTAGAAGGAAGTGTCCCCTAGATATATGTAGGTGAAGCTTAAGTGAGGTATGAAAAATGAACAATTGTTGAGTGCTTCCAGACCAGGAAGAGAGAGAAGGAGAGGGAGCATTTTTGGTGAGTGAGTTCATTGAGAGTTTTGGAGGTCAATACAATGTGGTGGCACTGGGCGCAGGGTGAGCTTTTTCTAGAAGGAAAAAACATTATTGGGTCCTTTCAGGGTTTCTACAATTTTATTAGGAAATGTTCCAACATAAGATTTCTTTTTTTTTTCATTGGGATTATAGCCTACAACTATGTTCTATCAACATAAGTGATTTTGCATTTTGCAATAAAATTGTAAAAACTCTGAAAGGACCCATCAACTTTTTTTTAGAGAGAAACATGTTGTTGGGTTAATTGAGTTTTTTTTTTACAGATTTATTGCATGTTACAACATAAGATTCCATAGGGGTGTATTTGTCATAAATTTTGTACCCTACAATTATGTTCTATCAACATGAGTGTTGGAACCCAAAAAGTCACACATTGGAAAATAAAAACACTTGTTTAAGCGCCATAAAAACATCAATTATTAATTACCATGAAATCTCAGAGCTAAGGAAGTGTTGTGTTTAACTGATGTTCTATTGCACCTCATGTAGCTTCATGAGGTGGAATAGGACATCATTCTGTTGTACTGGGGGCAGGGTGATTTTTTCTTCTAGAAAAAATATGTTGTTGGGTCCTTACAAGTTTTTTATTTTCTTTTGCACCTCATTTTGCTGCATGAGGTGCAATAGGACACCAATTAAACATGGCAATTTCTTAGCTACGAGATTTTTGAGTAATTTATAATTGATGTTTGTTTTATTTCAGTTGAACAATAGTGTTTTTGTTTTCCCATGGGTGATTATTTGGGTCCCATCACTCATGTTAAAAAGAACATAATTGTAGGCTACATAACTAATGACAAAACACACCCCCTTTCGAAATCTTATGTGTGGAACATTTGCAATGAAATTTTAAATACCCAGAAAAGACCCTTCAACATGCTTTTTTTTATAAAAAAACTCACCCTGCTCCCAGTGCCACCACATTGTATTGACCTCCAAAATTTTCAATGCACTCACTCATCAAAAATTCTCCCTCTCCTTCTCTCTCCTACTGGTCTGTAAGCACTAAACAATTGTCCACTTTTTCAGACCTCACATAACCTTCACATAAATATAACTAAAGGACACTTCCGTCTATTCTGTAATGCTATGGCAATAAATCTGTCCATAACATCACATCTTCTCGTGCCCTGCCTTCCTCCAAGCCCAATTCTCTCCAACTTGCCACACCAATCTCACTTTTGCCCCCTGCTTTCAATTTCGTCACACAGCGCCAACACATCAACTTCTTCCTCACAAGCATCTCATCAATCCCTCTGTCATTGCTTCATCGTTTCTGCTGTCATGCACACATAACAATAGGGATCGAATCGGTTTAGGTCTTTATTTATGGTGCTCCTGGCCGTCTTTGAGAGTGGAAATTATTAAGGAGGAGATTCCCAGAGTTGCCCTAATTGAATGTTTTCAACGACACGCAAGAGGGTACATTGGACTTCCTAACTCTCCATTACCCAGGTCCCCAGGGACCAGAACTCCTAGAGAGGAGCCTATGTATGACACGCAAGGGGGTTCATTGGACTTCCTAACTCTCCATTACCCAGGTCCCCAGGGACCAGAACTCCTAGAGAGGAGCCTATGTATGTTTACTTGCATGTGGCCCACAGGTACATCATACATTTTGAAGCCACCTTCCTTGGCACATGCTTCGCATGAATAAGCAATATCTGTTTGCACATTTTGAATAAGTTCACGGTTAAATTCATGTAATTTATGCTCACTTCCAATTTATGTGTTCAAGTTTCTCATAGAATATCTTGAAATTTTGAGTAAAATTTCAATCATTATTTCCATTATAAATTCTTCCTGAATGTGTCTGCACATGGATCACTGAGGATGAACAGTGAACAACAGCACCCTCCCCCCCTTAGCTACTGGTTCATGGGCGGAACCGCCGGGGTCACGACCCAAATGGGAGGGTAAACACCTAAATTTTATTTCAGGACCCTCCGTTCTTCACTCATTATTTTTCTCCTTCTCTACCCTTTTCTTGTTGTGCATCGCCTTGTTTAACCTATTTACCTTGTTGGTTTTGTTTGGAATTTATTTACATATCTGTGCTTTTTATTTTATTTGTATTTTTTTCATTTAAATTCATTATATTTTCCTTGGTTTACTTTAATGTAGTTACGCATTGTAGCCGGGGCGTTAGAATTTTGCTACCGTGTTCGCCGCGTGCCGTAGAAGGTGACTAAAAGGGCGCCCCCTAGCCGGGAGTAGAATCGTGCTACCGTAACCCCTGCGTGTCGTAAAAGGCGACTAAAAGGGGCGATGCGAAGAGGCTAGGAATCTCTTTCTCTGTAAGACTCTACCTCAAAGACAGCAAGACGAGCGGGGAGAGGAAAGTCTCACGCCTCTTCAAACCACATTGTAAAGGTGTCTGTAGTACGAATGAAGAAAGAGGAGAGAGATTGGTGAGATGTTTATGAGGAGGAAGTTTGATGTGTTGGTGCCATTTTGTTTTTTGTCTTTGTCCCGCTTAAGGATATCAGTGTCCCACGCGACCTGCCCGTCTTCAAAGCTTCTCCGAACGCACACAGACATATTGAGAATACTAGAAGAAGTATTTAATGGATAGATCCGTGGCACTTATCACACTTCATGCATTCTGTAAGGCACTGTCGCGTACATGAGACACACACACTTCCCGACACTGGAAGAGCTGTTCTAACAGAATTCATTTCAATTTCGAAGTCTTCTCTTGTAGGTAGAGAAATGCCTTGATTTTATTTCATTTTTCCCTCCAGTAGATGAGTGAATCTCCCAGCCAGTTATGTGTTTCAGGGTAGGGTGGTAGGTCAGGCACCGATACAGGTACTCGGGAAGGAAGGTAAAGGCAGGGGTACCACAGTAGAGTGCCATGCTAGAGCATGCACTATCAAACAACCTCAAGCAGAACAGTTATTTCTTGATCCAAACTAACTTCACTGTGATCGAATAGCACTTCGATTTATATATCTTTATGAACGCTAGTTCCACGATGTTAGTGATATCACTTTTGTATCCCCAGCACCGGTTAAACGCGCAAGAAACTTCAAACTACCAGGAGCGATTTCGCGCACAACGTCACTCCCCGACGCATGAACACACACGCGCACACATACACACACACATACACACATCCTCACAAAAGCACACACAAAAACACACACACACAAGAACACACACACAAAAACACACATACTAAAACACAAAAAATCACACATGAAAACACACATATAAAAACACACATAAACACTCACAAACATACACATACACAAAAACAGATGCACTCAAAACACGTACACACCTAAAAAAACACTCGCACACACACCAAAACACACATACCCAACAACACACACAGTAAAACACACACAAAAACACACAAAAAAAAAATACAAAAACACACACACACAAAAAAAAACATATGCAAACACTCACACAAACCAACACACACCAACCAACACACACAAACAAACCAACACTCACACACGAACAAACCAACACACACACACCGCACACACAACACACGCACCACACAACACACCACACAACACACACACTACACAACACACACACCACACAATACGCACACACCACACAATACGCACACACCACACAATACACACACACCACACAATACACACACACCACACAATACACGCACGCCACACAACACACTACAAAACACACATCACACAATTCACACACCACACAACAACACAACACATACACACAAAACACTAACACACACAAAACATACACACAACACATACACTCAACACATACACACACAACACATACACACACAACACATACACACACAACACACACACACAACACACAACACACACCACAAAACTCACACCACAAAACACACACACCACAAAACACACGCACAACACACACACACACACAACACACACACACACACAACACACACACACACAACACACCCACACCACACACAACACCCACACCCACGCCACACTCAACACACCACACACTCAACACACCACACACAACACCCCACACACAACACCCCACACACAACACACCACACACGACACACCACACAAGACACACCACACAAGACACACCACACACGACTTACGACACACGACACACCACACACGACACACCACACGCAACACACCACACACAACACACCACACACACACCACACACACACACTAAATCACACACACACACACACACATCACACACACACATCACACACACACATCACACACACACACACCAAATCACACACACACACACACCACTCCAGCACCACTTCAACATTCAGGCAAAAAAAATGAAAGCGGCCAGTTGTTGTTGGAAAGTTGTCAGAGTATTTTGATGGTGGGCAGAGTATTTTGATGAGTTGTTGAATGCCTACGATGACAATGAGGCTGACTTTGTTGCTGTATGTAGTGGTGCTAGGATACCAGTTTGAGGAGGAAGACTCGTGGCGGACATTACCAGGGAAAAGGTGCAGGAAGCGGTGGAGATGAAAGCGTTGCGACCGAGTGCCTGAAAAAGGGCGGAGCAACGATTGTGGTATGGTTAGTGAGGCTACTGAACTTGTGTTTGTGTCAGGCGTGGTACCGATTGAGTGGCGCAGTGCTTGCATTGCTCCGCTCTATAAGGGCAAAGGAGGTGAAAAAGAATGCAGTAACCCGAGAAGTATCAGTCTCTTATGGGTAGCTGGTAAGTTGTTCAGGAGAGTGCTGATCTAAAGGATTAGAGACTGTACGGACTGAGCAATTGGAGAGAAACTGTGGCGCTAGGAGTGGCAAAGTATGTGCCGATCATATTTTGGCAGAGACAGGTGTGTGAGGAGTACCTTGCAAAGAGAAAGGAAAGGAAAAGGCTACGACAGAATTGACAGGGTAGTGCTCTGGAGGGTGTTACGTTGTATAAAGTGAGCGGATATCAGTTTTCCGGTGCAGAGTTCCTACGTTCGCAGCCGAGCATATGTCAGAGTGGGAAGCAAGGTGAGTTCACAGTCAAAGTGGGATTGAGACAAGGCTGCGAGATGTCTCCCTGGCTGTTCAATCTCTACATGTATGGAATGGTCAGGAAGGTGAACGCTAGTGGACTGGGTCGTGGCTTGGAGCTGTTGGAAGTGAACGGCGCGGTGGCGGATTCAGATGAGAAGCTATGTAGGCTAGTGTCTGAGTTGGTAAAATGTGTGAGAATGGGAAGCTTTGAGTGAATGTGTGTAAAATTAATGTGATGAGATGCTCGAGGACTGTGGATGCAAGCAAAATTAGTGTCCTCCCAAATGGAGAGCTGATGGAGGAAGTCCAGTGTTTTAAGTATCTGGTTTCCCACTGTATTAGTGGAAACTAAAGTGAAGGCACGAGTGGAGGAGGGGTGTTTAGTGTTGGGTGCACTGAAGAGTGTAATGAGCTGTAGGACGTTGGGGATGGAAGCAAAGAGAGGGTTGTACGAGGGTGTCGTTGTCTCAACTGTTCACAACGGAGCGGAGTCTTGGGGAAGTGATGGGAGAGGAGAGAAGAAGGTTGAATGTTTTTGAGATGCAATGTTTGGGGAGCTTGGCTGGAGTACTCTGGGAGTCCGGATCACCAACGACGTGGTTCGAATGAGAATGGGGATGGTGAAGAAGTTGGAGGGTGAAGTGTATTCGCGTGTTCTGAGATTGCTTGGGCACATAGTGAGGATGGATGAAGGGAGATTAGTAAAAAGGTTGAAGGCGGAGGCGAGTGGTCGCATGCCTAATGGTAGACCAAAGTTTGGGTGGATGGATGGTGTGAAACAAGCGTTAGAAAAAACAAACTAGAATGTTTAAGTAGCAAGAGAGCGTGCAATAAACAGGTGTAAGCGGAGAATGGTTGTGAAAGGTTGATTTTTGACATTGCTCTGATGTGTTTTCCCCACCCTTGGCATCACGTTGTCGGGATGGTCGTTGTAACCATCCGTGCATGCGGGTGGAACAAATATAGTCCACTTCTAATTATGATGGTCCTAATATTAGTTATACAGATACAGACACTAGGCCGCATCTCCCAGAAAAGGGGGTGGACGACGGCATGGCGCACCTCACACGCTCACACTCACACAACTTAGCCCTTTTGTGCTAAAGGTTCCGGCCGTAGCCCCCCAACTTACACTGGGTCACGAGTTCAGTCCAAGGATCCGTCGTCAGCAGCAGGGCCCGACAGTTTCCACTGGTTTACCCCCGCCGCGTCATAATGGGCGGGCTTCCCTACAACCACGACCATCCCGACAGCGGGATGCCAAGGGCGGGAAAGCACATCAGAGCAGCGTCAAAATCAACCATTCTCCACTCACGCCTGTTCATTGCACGCTCTCTCGCCACCTCCACATTCATGTCTCTCCTTCCCAACGCCTGCTTCACACCATCCATCCACCCAAACTTTGGTCTACCTCTAGGTCTGCGGCCACTCGCCTCCGCATTCATCACCCTTTTCACCAATCTCCCCTCATCCATCCTCTCATGTGCCCGAACCATCTCAGAACACTCAAATCCACTCAGTCCTCCAACTTCTTCACCATTCGTGTTCTGTTTCGCACCACGTCGTTGGTGATCCGGTCTCTCAGCGTTGCTCCAGTCATGCTCCTTAAACATTTCATCTCGAAAACATTCAACCTTCTTCTCTCCTCTGCTCTCGCCCCCCAAGCCTCAGCTCCGTAGAGCACAGTTGGAACAACAACACCCTCATACAGCCATCTCTTCGCTTCCATCCCCAACGTCTTACAGCTCATTACACTCTTAAGTGCACCCAACACTTTACATCCCTCCTTCACTCGTGCTTTCACTTCAGTTTCCACTAGTTCAGTTATCTCCACATGGAAGCCAAGATACTTAAAACACTGAACTTCCTCCGTGAGCACTCCATTTAGGGTGACACTAATTTTGCTTTCATCGACAGCTCTCGATTATCTCATTACTTTATTCCTACCGACGTTCACTCGAAGCTTCCTCCTCTCACACACTCAACTAAACTCAGACACTAGCCTACATAGCTTCTCCTCCTAATCCGCAACCAGGGCCGTATCATCAGCAAATAGCAACTGGCTCAACTGCCAACTCCGCCCATTTGCTTCCAACAGTTGAACCAATCACTCACCTCGCTTCCCACTCTGACACATGCTCGGCTGTCAGCATAGAAACTCTGCACCGCTTACAACAGATGTCCACCCACTCCATACAAACGCATCACCCTCCACAGCGCTTCCCTGTCAATCCTGTCGTATGCCTTCTCCAGATCCATGAAGGCCCAGGAAACATCCTTTCCTTTGGCAAGGTACTTCTCACAGACCTGTCTTACTGCAAAAATCTGATCGGTACACCCTCTACCACTCCTAAAGCCACACTGTTCCTCTCCAATTGCGCAGTCCGTACATT
Source organism: Gammarus roeselii (assembly GCA_016164225.1). Taxonomy (NCBI): domain Eukaryota; kingdom Metazoa; phylum Arthropoda; class Malacostraca; order Amphipoda; family Gammaridae; genus Gammarus; species Gammarus roeselii. The sequence continues at coordinate 7,864 of SDVV010030949.1, forward strand.
CTTTAATCCTTTTGATCAGCACTCTCCCGTACAACTTACCAACCACACATAACAGACTGCCACCTCTCGAGTTGCAGCATTCATTTTTATCTCCTTTGCCCTTATATAGCGAAACAATGCAGGCACTGCGCCACTCAATTGATACCACGCCTGCCACAAAACACAAGTTCAGTAACCTCACCAACCATTCGACAATCGTTACTCCACCCTTCTTCAGGCACTTGGTCGCAACGCCATCCAAACCAGGGGCTTTCCCTGCTTTCATCATGTCCACCGCCTCCTGCACCTCTTCCTTGGTAATGTCCGCAACAAGTCTTTCTCCCAAAAATGGCATCCGAGCACCACCACACACAGCAACAATGTCATCCTCTACATTCAACAACTCATCAAAATACTCGGCATACCTCTTCCGTACATCACCACTTACCAACAACAACTGGCCGTTTTCATCTTTCACCACTTCCTCCTTTCCTGTCTCACCCTTTCTCACCCTCTTCACCTCTTTCCAGAACATCTTTTTGTTCTCCTCAAAATTCTGGCACACCTGTCTGCCCCACCTGACATCAGCGTCCCTTTTGGCTCTCCTCACCACCCGCTTCACCTCGTTTCTCCTCACTTTGTAGCTTTCACAAGTCACCTCCGACTTCGCCTGCAACCACTCCTCAAACTCTCTTCTTTTCCGTGCCACCGCCAGTTTGACCTCCTCGTTCCACCACTCGCAGCCTTTCCTCCTGCACCGGCCCACACGACGCGTACCACACACCTTCTTCGCACATCTCAGCAACGCATCCCTTAACGTCTCCCATTCTTCCTCCACATCTCTCAGGTCCTGTCCTCTCACGTTATCATATTCTTCCTTCAACGCCTGCTGGAACTCCTCGGTTCTGCTTTTCACATTCAGTCCACTCACTTTCACTACCTCTTTCCCTCCTCCCACTCGTTTGTTGCCCTTCCACTTCTGCTCCACTCTTGATCTACCTTTCACCAGCAGATGGTCAGGCACTCCTCCACCCTCCCCTCTCAACACCCGCACATCCAACAGCCTCCACACCGTTCTCCTTGATACCAGCACAAAATCCATTAGTGCTTTCCTCACCATTGCACCATGGGCCGTCCTTACCCATGTGTACTTATGAATATCTCGCTTGTTGAACAAACTGTTCCCGACAACCAACTCCGGCTCCATACACAGACCTATCAGTTTTTCTCCACTGTCATTTCTACCGAGAACGTCATACCTTCCTTTCACATTTTCCACGACTACATCTCCAACTCCCGCATTAGGTTCTCTTCTTCACTCCTCTCGCTGCCAGGTCCGTAAGCACTCACAAATGCCCATTTTTCTACGCCTTACTTAACTTTCACCCACATCAATCTTGAGGACACCTCCTTCCATTCGGTAGCTCTACTAGCCAACCGATCACTCAATATCAAGACCACACCTTCTCGTGCCCTACCTTCCTCCACACCAGACTTTCTTCCACTTACCACACCGAACTCACATTCGCCCTTACCTCTCAACTTCGTCTCACTAAGCGCCAACACATCAAACATCCTCCTCACAGACATCTCACCAATCTCCCTCCTCATTACATCTTTCGTACTACAGCCACGCACATTCAGCGACCCTAACAATAAGGTTCGGAGAGGCGTGTGCCTCACCTCCCCCCAAACGTCTTGCCGTTATCGAGGAACGGTTTTACAGAGAACGGGATTCCTAGCCCCTTCGCTCCGCCCCGTCAGTCACCTTTTACGACACGCAGGGGTTACGGTAGCACGATTCTACTCCCGCCTACGGGGTGCCCCCTTAGTCGCCTTCTACGACACGCGGTGGTCACGGTAGCAAGATTCTAAAGCCCTGGCCACAAGGCAAGGCTCAGCCCATCATAATGTTTGAAAAACCCTCCATAGAAGAGAAGCGCGCTCGCTCAAGAAGCAAACGCTAAGATCGTACTCCCTCGTCCTCCTCCTCCTACAAGGGCATTCACAGCCGAGAACGCAGTGAGTCTAGGAAATCATGTTCTACAGAAAGCGGACGCTCATGCGAACGCTCTCGATCTAGGACACCTGCGCCCCATGGGTAAGAACACCACAAAAGTTCCTACAAACCACGCGACCGCTCCAGACCACCAAAATCTGGGTGTGAAACGAATCCGAAATGAACAACAACACATTACTTCAGTGGAATTGCCAGGGACTTAGAAGCAAGAAAGATGAATTACTATCACTAATCTCCACCCATAAACCTTTGGTGGTAGGCCTCCAGGAGATCAAACTCCGAGACACAGACACCTTCTCTATCCCTCAATATGTCCTACACCGTCGCGAAGGTCACAATAATGTGACTGCACACTGCGGCGTGGCACTTATAATCCATCAAAGCATACCTCACTACCTCCTCCCTCTGAGAACTGAACTCCAAGCTGTCGCAGTAAAGATATGTATCTCAAGACCTATTACAGTGGTATCTATCTACTCGTCACGAAACCACGACCTCACGGAGGCACTAATGCCCGATCTGCTTAACCAACTGCATCATCCCGTACTCCTCCTTGAAGACTTCAGCAGCTACCATGAAGTTTGGGGAAGCGTGAGAACAGACCCCAGAGGAGTGATAATGGTCAACACCATAGACACTCACAGCCTGGTCCTTCTCAACGACGGACAACCCACACGGATCACCCGCGAAAGTGAAACCGGTATCGATTTATCAATCTGTTCCCCTACTTAAGCTTCCCAAATCGTTTGGGGAGTCCTGCCTCCAACACTTGACAGTGATCATATCGCTCCTTACTAACCGACCAAACAATCCTGACGCACAAAAACTTGGCAGTGATCATATCGCTCCTTACTAACCGACCAAACAATCCTGACGCACAAAAACTTCGATTCAACTACTGGAAAGCCAGCTGGGAGGAATACTTGACACATGTCGCATGGGACGATGTGGAGGGTTTTCCCGGAGACATTTCCGAGCACGACCTTATCATACATCTATACGAAAAATATGGTAGGCTCTCCTTTCATAGTTATCATTTTAATGCGGTGCTCTTGTATGCGGTGCCCTTGTAGCCGGGGCTTTAGAATCGTGCTACCGTATCCACCGCGTGTCGTAGAAGGTGACTAAAGGGGCGCCCCGTAGCCGGGAGTAGAATCGGCTACCGCAATCCCCAGCGTGTCGCAGACGACAAAACGGGGCGGAGCGAAGGGGCTAGGAATCCCGTTCTCTGTTAAAACCTTTCCTCGAAGACGGCAAGACGAGCGGGGGGAGGAGAGGCACACGCCTCTCCAAACCCTATTGTTAGGGTCGCTGAATGTGCGTGGCTGTAGTACGAGTGATGTAAAGAGGAGGGAGATTGGTTAGATGTTTTTGAGGAGGAAGTTAGATGTGTTGACGCTGAGTGAGACGAAGTTGAAAGGTAAGGGCGAATGTGAGTTTGGTGCTGTAAGTGGAAGAAAGTCTGGTGTGGAGGAAGGTAGGGCACGAGAAGGTGTGGTCTTGATATTGAGTGATCGGTTGGCTAGTAGCGCTACCGAATGGAAGGAGGTGTCCCCAAGATTGATGTGGGTGAAAGTTAAGTTAGGCGTAGAAAGATGGGTATTTATGAGTGCTTACGGACCTGGAAGCGAGAGGAGTGAAGAGGAGAGGGAGCAATTCTGGACTGACTTGAGTGAGTGTATTGAGAGTTTTGGAGGTCATTTCAATGTAGTTGTACTGGGTGACCTTAATGCGCGAGTTGGAGATG
>SDVV010030951.1:0-11609 GCA_016164225.1 Gammarus roeselii
TATTATTTATTTACATGCAGACTAATTTTTCCTATATCTGAGAACATTATTCGCAGATATGACAATCTTCGATAGCGGATATTTGCATATACGCTTTTAGTTATTCACAATGTGATATTTCAGGGTCAAGATTAATAACTTTAGTACATTTTCATAGCATCTTCTGCCACCCCATGGGCAAGACGGGCTATGTTGAAAATATAAACTCGCATTTGCTCAAGTCTCGTATCCTATTGGGGCACTCCTGGGTTTCCCCTTATCCCGGGTCAAGGATGAGCAGGGCCCAGTGTTTTCTTCTGTATCTTATGCTGTTCACATTCTAATTCAAGTTACAACAGCTAATATCGTTGTGTTGGACTGTACAGGATGCATAGATGCCTCCTCAACGCATTTATGGCAGCACCGGAACCCGAGGGTTGCGTCGTGCAATCCTTGCGTTAACGTCCTGCACGCAAGCCCATTTCCCCTCACTCATTTGTTCTCCAATCAGCTGGGCCTAGAAAATTGGCGCAGACAACAGAATGAATTTGTAATGTGTAATCAGGAGACTTTTCGTAGCTGCCACCTGAGAGCCTTTTTTACCCACGGTGCTTATGGGCTGGCTTTTAACCATTGAAGAGACTATCCAGAATGTCTTACTCGGGGTCAAGTAGGCTCGAACCCACTACCTCTAACTCTCAAAGGAAGTCTATTGTGAGGAGAGCCCGACGAGCTATTCACTCGGCCATCGAGCAACACTGGAGCAAAGAATGGCTTGTATTTCAGATAGAAATGTGGCCAAAATAATTTTTGATGAATGGAAGGCAACTGCTTGTCCTCAAATCAGTGACGGCGAAACATTTGGTTGGGAAATAAACCTGAATTGACTTATCGTCATATGAGCCTTTCAGGAAAACAGTTTACCACATTGAAGACTAAACATTTCTGTACTATTTTTTCTTTTACAAAGGCTTGTTTTCTCGTTTCAACTGATACGACAGAAAACTACACGCATATCTGCATAAATTAAAAGAATTGGCTTTATCAAATAATATTTAGAGGAGATGCAACTTTTGTTCTGATTCGTATTAGCTTGGAGTCAAATAACAGGATTTTTTCCGTTGAAACATTTAGATTATTTTTAACCATTCACATTTTCAATATATTTTTTCCCCTTAGTCAACTTCAAATTAACAAATACTGTCAATGACAACAATTTTTGCTCCATTGCGCCGTCAGTATTCTAATGTGGCGACTTCCTCTCAAAATCTCAGCGTGCGAGAGGAGAGTATCCCCATCACTGATGGTTTTGCGGCAGCAACGCTGTGACCGACATTTCGTTCGAAAAAAAATCCAAGTCCCCTAATCAGTTACCAAACGTTTCAATAAGTACAGATACAGACACTAGGCCGCATCCCCCAGAAAGGGGGGTGGCCGACGGCAAGGCGCACCTCACACCCTCATACGCTCACACTCACACAACTTAGCCCTTTTGTGTTAAAGGGTCCGGCCGGTAACCCCGCAACATACACTCCGGGTCACGAGGGCAGTCCGAGGATCCGTTGTCAGCAGCGGAGCCCGACAGTTTTCACTGGTTTACCCCCGCTGCGTCATAATAGCCGGGCCCCTCCCACCCACGACCATCCCAACAACGGGATGCCAAGGGCGGGAAAGCACATCAGAGCAACGTCAAAATCAACCATTTACAACCATTCTCCACTCACGCCTGTTCATTGCACGCTCTCTCGCTACTTCCACATTCATGTCTCTCTTTCCTAACACCTGCTTCACACCATCCATCCACTCAAACTTCGGTCTACCTCTAGGCCCGCGACCACTCACCTCCGCATTCATCACCCTTTTCACAAATCTCCCTTCATCCATCCTCTCCATGTGCCCAAACCATCTCAGAACACGCGAATCCACTCTGTCTTCCAACTTCTACACCATCCCTGTTCTGATTCGAACCACGTCGTTGGTGATCCGGTCTCTCAGCGTTACTCCAGCCATGCTCCTCAAACATTTCATCTCGAAAATATTCAACCTTCTTCTCTCCTCTGCTCTCACCCCCGCAAGTGTCAGCTCTGTGAAGCAGAATTGGGACAACAACACCCTCATACAGCCTCCTCTTTGCTTTCATCCCCAACGTCCTACAGCTCATTACACTCTTCAGTGTACCCAACACTTTACACCCCTCCTTCACTTCAATTTCCACTAGTACAGTTATCTCCACATGGGAACCCAGATACTTAAAACACTGAACTTCCTTCGAGAGCTCTCCATTTAGGGTGACACTAATTTTGTTCACATCGACAGTCCTCGAGCATCTCATAACTTTACTCTTACCCACGTTCACTCGAAGCTTCTTCCTCTCACACACTCTACCAAACTCAGACACTAGCCTACATAGCTTCTCCTCTGAATCCGCAACCAGGCCCGTATTGTCAGCAAATAGCAACTGGCTCAACTGCCAACTCCGCCCATTCACTTCCAACAGTTCCAAGCCACAATCCAGTACACTCGCGTTCACCTCCCTGACCACTCCATCCATATAGAGGATCAGCAGCCAGGGAGACATCACGCAGCCTTGTCTCAGTCCCACTTTTACTGTGAACCAATCACTCACCTCGCTCCCCACTCTGACACATGCTCGGCTGCCAACATAGAAACTCTGCACAGCTTTCAGCAGATGTCCGCCCACTCCATACAAACGCAACACCCTCCACAGCGCTTCCCTGTCATTCCTTTCGTATGCCTTCTCCAGATCCACGAAGGCCCAAAACACATCCTTTCTTTTGTCAAGTTACTTCTCACAGACCAGTCACACTGAAAAAATCTGATCGGCACACCCTCTACCTCTCCTAAAGCCACAATGTTCTTCTCCAGTTGCGCAGTCCGTACAGTCTTTAATCCTTTTTATCGGCACTCTCCCGTACAATTTATCAACCACACATAACAGACTGATATCTCTTGAGTTGCAGCATTCATTTATATTTCCTTTGCCCTTACATAGCGGAACAATGCAGGCACCGCGCCACTTAATCGGTACCACGCCTGCCACAAAACACAAGCTCAGTAACCTCACCAACCATTCGACAATCGTTACTCCACCCTTCTTCAGGCACTTGGGCGCAACGCCATCCAAACCAGGGGCTTTCCTTGCTTTTATCACGTGAACCGCCACCTGCACATCTTCCCTGGTAATGTCCGCCACAAGTCTTTCTCCCGAAACTGGCATCCGAGCACCACCACCCACAGCAACAATGTCAGCCTCTCTGTCATCCTCAACATTCAACAACTCATCAAAATACTCGACCCACCTCTTCCGTACATCACCACTTTCCAACAACAACTGGCGGTCTCTCCCTTTCTCACCCTCTTTCCAGAACATCTTTTTGTTCTCCTCAAAATTCTGGCACAACCGTCTGCTCCACCGGACATCAGCGTCCCTTTTGGCTCTCACCACCCGCTTCTCCTCTCTTTGTAGCTTTCATAAGCCACCACCGACTTCACCTGCAACCACTCCTCTTTTACGTGCCACCGCCAGTTTGACCTCCTCGTTCCACCACTCGCAACCTTTCCTTCTGCATCCGCCTACACGGCGCGCACCACACACCTTCTTCGCACATCTCAGCAACACATCCCTTAACGCCTCCCATTCTTCCTCCACATCTCTCAGGTCCTGTCCTCTCACGTTGTTATATTCTTCCCTCAACGCCTGCTGGAACTCCTCGGCTCTACTTCTCATATTCAGTCCACTCACTTTCAATACATCTCTTCCTCCTCCCACTCGATTGTTGCCCTTCCACTTCTGCTCCACTCTTAATCTACCTTCCACCAGAAGATGGTCATACACTCCTCCACCCTCTCTTCTCAACACCCTCACATCCAACAGCCTCCCCACCACTCTCCTCGATATCAGCACAAAATCCATCAGTGCTCTCTCCACCACTGCACCATGGACCATCCTTACCCATGTGTACTTGTGGATATCTCGCTTCTTGAACAAACTGTTCCCTAAATTGAGATGACTTCAGACAAATAGCGGAGAGCGTGGGCAAGTAAAACACACATGGGTTAGGAAAAATTTATTGAAAAAGCTAGCCAATGATTTCATGCGGCAACCGCGTCTCTCAGCTAGCGATCACGTCGAGGTACAATTGTAAATGTCAAAGCACACCATTTACGCAAGAGATATTTTAATTCCGAGATTGCGAATGGACTCCATTTGAACACAATCATAATTGCTATCAACGTCAAATTGATGACGTTAATTTTACATCGTTAATCGAGAATATAGACAAGGAATAAATCTTATCTTCCAAAAACAAGATCAATTTCAATATATAACCGAGGAAGTTAACATCATGTGTGAAGCCATGAATAACCCTTACATTCATCGGTCATGAATGGTTCATCAAACCTACTATCGTAGCGAGTTAGGGGAAGACATGAAACGTCATACAAGACATAGGTGCTGTGGTTATGTATGAAGAAATAATTGTTGAAATATATTCAGATGCCTACACAATACATGATTTTAGAACACAGCATTATGAGATTTTTGGTTTCATAATTTGAGGCTTATTTTCATTTACAAAAAAGTGGTAATAAGTTTACGAACTGGCAGTAAATTTTAATAGTAGTAATTTTAATAGCAGTAAATTTTAATAAGTTTTAATACGTTTAATAGCAGTAAATTTTGATACGTTTCCGCACAAGCAGTAAATTTTAATAAGTTTCAGAACAAGCAGTAAATTGTATTGAACCCAACAAGGTGAAATAGAAACTACGTAAACATCATGATAATAAAAGTAAAATATTCATATTTTTTATATTTTTTACTACGGAGTCAGTGTATTTACTACAGAAAATCAACACATAATGACCCAGAGTCTACATAGTTGAAACACAAGCTCTTAATTCTGATAAATGTTAAAAATTCCACACAACACATGTTCTTAAAAACCGTCTCAACACATGAGCTTAATATTAAAATGCATGGCACCCTACGCGGATCAGTCTAGGAAAACTGCATGTTCACAAGAAATTTAATTGCTATAAAAAAGTAACTACACGATTTCGCTACGAGCGTGGTGATTAACAATGAGAGTGCGTTAGTTATTCACAGCGACATCTGGTGCATCTAACGTGTGCAACTATCTAAACTGTTACTGTGCAGGTCTCACCGTAACGTAAGGTTACATAACAGTAACGAAACATCCTGCGTTACGGCGAAGTAGTGAAACGATTTGTAACTACATACATGCATACTCTTCGAAGAAGAATTATTGCGGGTGTAGATAATGAAACGCCAAAGGGACATGTGGAAATGGATTATAATATTCTGAACTATAGTGCCTCATATTAACTAAACTACTCCATGTCTAGTGACATGGCGGCTAAAGAAATGAATACATTTCAGAAAAATATAAGAGAAAGCGCCTGGTGGTCTGCTACGCAATAGGCAGCAACACCCCAGACGCACTTAGCAGAAGAGTGAAAAGAGTGGGAGACTATGTTTGCAATGTTGGTGGGAAGTGATGGGTACAGCAATTGAAGAATGAGTTTGTGAGAACATAAAGCTCAATAACCTTGTGCGTGAATTATCAAGTGGAAGGGAGTCAATTTGAAAAAGAGTTCTCGATTATTGGCATCACTTTACATAGATTACCTTTCATACAGAAAGTTCTTAGACTACTTGCGTTCTGAAGGGTGACGGTCATTTCCGCAGCGATGTGACCGTAGAGGAGGGAAATTAGACAAAAATTGTCTCACTTTCTAAGTTTGTACACCAAACCTGTTCAAAACGAACTGTTCATACCACAGCTGATTACACTTCATAATATCTTATAAAAGCTTAGCATTTTAAATAACTGAAGTGGTTACACGCAACAATGCACTGGTTCCAACCATCTACGCAGAGAAATGAACGAGCCCAACAACCAGTATTCGCATGTGCTACCACGGAGGTTGTGCCGCAAGCCCAGCATAGGCGGAGCATGGATGCGATGGTTCAAAGTCTTACATGAGTACGGGACTTCAGACTTCAAGACTAGAGGCAGAGCTAGTGCATTTCCACGCAAAAATGAAGGAAGCGGTTGGTCAATAGACAATTAGATTGTCTATAGTTGCAACTGATCAAGAAGAAGCAAAGAACCGGCGGTGAAGAAAATTTCTCCCCTGCGGACTCTTCGTAGGGTCCCGGTTAAGGGTCAGTTCTGATTTGAACTGCAGCTTCAAGCGGAACCACCTCCTCCTTTAGCAGGAGTGTCGGGGGACTGTGGGGCTGCGTCCAGTCCATTCACAGTCCCAGGCAGTCCTTGCTCAAGGGGCTGTGTTAAAGGGAAAGATGGCCGCTCGTTCCTCTTTCACTCAGTCCCGGACTATCTTTTCTACCTAAACTTACACTATACTTATGACATGTAACAAATTAATCCAATCTTAAGATCTAGTTACGAACATATATTATTTAAAATCAACATGAATGCTTATACATAAAAATACATATTCCCCAAGAGCTCAAAGAAGCAGATAACTTCAAATTACTATTCTACGGTCAGGCTCATGCTTTGCCTGGCGAATACCTTAAAATTATAGAAAACGCAACTTTTGCCATAATTTGTGTTCACAGAACTTACTTGGCGAAATATATCATAGATATATGGTCAAAAAATAAAACACATTGCAGGGTTCGAGTTCAAAAGCATTTCGAAAATGAAACATCGAACACCGGCAGTGCTAGTCGGAGAAAATTACCTCTCTCCACTTAAAACTAAGACAAAGTCAAGGTCCGATTATCCAGGGTAGGTCCAAGAGATGGCTGAGAGATGGTGCTGTCAACCGTGAATGCCAGGCAAAACGGTCATCAACGCCAACATCTTCAAGCTAACTAAGGTCCAGGAAGAGGCAGCAAATGACAATCATTGGGATGTCAATTAGTCTCCGTAGGGGCGGACGAACTGGTACACCAACCTCTGTGACCGGGCGGTCTTCTTCATGATGTTTTTGTTGTAGTACTGTCTGATGGACCGAGACAGTTTGTCGTAGTTCATGTGTGGTCTGTTCTTCCGTTCGCCCCAAAGAGTGGCCACCTTGACGCTGTCTTCGATCTTGAAGATGGCTTCCTGTCGATCTATCCACCGGATGCACGAACCGTACCGTTTGTTGTTGTTGAGAAGTTCCTTCAGGAACTGCCACAGTTGAATGTGGGTGCGGCCGCTGCTGTTGCCCCTTCCTCCTTTGCTGGCTAATGAAGAAGGCGGGTCTTCGTCACTCTCATCTGGAGGACGAAAAGAGAGACAAAAGGTTACGGTTGGTCTGGGGGGCGAAAAGATGGACAAGTTACGGGCTAGGAAAACTGAAAAATACATTTATGAGTTACCACAATCTCTTGCACAGCACATTTTTGTATTTCATGAGAAAAGCGCAGTTGGCATCGCAACGCAAATGCTCTGATATAAACGATGCTTACAGGACAACGTGAAGTTATTAAAAACGAAGGTAAAAATGTGATCTAATTCATAAGACTACAATATCGTAAATTGATGTGACACCAACATCGGGCTACTTCAAAAGACACCAACACCGTGAATTCATACGACACCAACATTGTGGATTCATGAGACACCAACATCGTAAATCTACAACCGAACTTAATAAAAAACGGGACTTCAATGACCAAACAGTTAGCAGACCAATGTAACAACCAGGACTGAATGTTATATGCCACTTGATCACCTTGCTATAACTCGCACTTCATACGACGAAGTGGACGGACGATCATAAGGAAGTAGCAGGCCCCAAATGGATAGGGTAATAAGGAATGGAACTGTACCCATCAAATCTCAATGATCATATCCTAATAAAGAGAAGGTTAAGCGCAAATTAGCCTCCTTGAGGGCGAACTAGCGTAAAATGCTATATTGGTTAGGAGAATATATATATGAGATTGAGAATGACAATCTTTTCAACAGGCAATTTATCGAAAGATGGTGCGCGATGTGGTAATACTCAAATAAATGTGGGTAATCATGAACAGTACTTGTATGAAATTTGATCATTATTTTCTTCGTTGAAATTTGAAAGAAAAAATCCTAAGTTTACATCAATATCCTGGCGGGTGTTAGTGCGTTTCCATGAAACTAATTGTCAACGTGAGCTTTTCTTTTAGAATATCCGTACACTGGAGAAAAACTTGACTCGCGCTCGAAATGTAATAAATCTTACTAAGCCAGTATTTGCGGTTGCAAGAGAATTGAATTTTTTCGAGTTGTCAGTCGAGAATACGTTGGTGTTCGTTTTGTGTTCTTGACGCTCGGGTCGGTGATGCATGACGAGCAAGTGTATATATAGACAAGACGACGGAGCATTTGAGTAGGTGTGGGTTGTAGCAAGAGCGCGTAGCCTTGAGAAAGGGAGTGCAGGGGGGAGGTACCTCACCTCCTCCTCCTCCCTTGACAGGGTGAGAAAGGGGGTAAGGGAGAGAATGGGATTCCCAAACAGCTTTGCAACAGCAGCAGCAGCTCCCACCCTGCTGAGCAACTCCCCCTCCCTCTCCCCTTACGGCTCCACTATCCTCCATAGAGGGGAGCGGGTGGAGCTGCCTCCGAACACTATCATCCAAATGGAGATGGAGGGAAGGGAGTCAGCTCAAGCCAGCAAGTCCCAGCCAAGAGATGTTGCAACAAAGAGACAAGCACAACACACTCATGAGTTTTTGTTTTGGTTCACTAGGTGAACCTAACTGCCACATCGAAGTACTTGTCAGACTACCTGTGTAAGTAGCAGCACGAGTTCATAAAAAATAGTTAATTGTGTACCGTATCGAATTGCCACAATGTAGCAAACCTAATTCCATTACAGAATGTTACACTACTGAACACGTGAATTAGTGAGTATATAAACTTTCCGTAATACAATATAAATGGGAAGAAAATTACGAGGTATTTGTAGAACACCCTTTTTGTAGTCTGTTAATGTGCATTTTTAAACCAATTATGATGCGAACTTCAATCTGAGTCCCGGAATAATTTAATTCAGTACTCGACATATTTTAATTTACATCCAACAACTGGAAACAACTCGTTGAAATGAAATATTCTGATCTGATTGTAATATTTTCTAAACTGTCTTGGACTTGGATACGAATACTGCTCCCAAAGAACAGTCAAGTGAGTTTTTATTCGTTGTGAGATTTCGCTTCCATCTGTGAAAGCTCACTTCAACACCAGATGGAGTGAGAATGAAGTTTCGCGTGCCACCCTCTTACATGTATGGTAGTGTCAGGGACATGTATTTATTTCGGTAAACAATATGTTTTTAAAGACATTCTCTAAGGATAAATATAGGGGAATTCATTATAAATCAAGCCCTGAAGGTAGGATGGAAATTAAGCAATCCAGCGACAGCTGTCAACTCCATACCGAGGAATGCTGAGATGCAGCGGAGCGAGGCTAGCTTGCCGAACCCGTCAGCCAATCACCTTGAGCGAATCATGCTACGGGGCAACCTCGACGCAGTGCAGTATGACCCTCACACGCACTACTCACCCATCATTCACTTAAAAGCTATTGATTATTTTGTGGAAGTTGTTACAACGAAACTTACAAGGATAAGTTTCACAATATGCCTATATTTTGCAAAGTAAAATATTCCCAATTTATTTTTCGAAATTTTACTCAAAAATACAGTTGAATTCCCGTTTCAGCTAGATAATGTAGCTATACATTCAAAAACATTGATCAAAATAACAAATACGCACCATCAGTGTCCATGAGGTCATCTTGGTCCAGCGTCGCGGGATGTTGTTGAACAGAATTGGTAACCGTTGCTTGTTGCAGGAGAAGGGAGAGGTCAGCGTCTGACTCGTCGATGTAACCGTTTATTCCCTCCTGCAGAGGAACAGGATGACTGTTGGCCGATGAGGGCATAGCGGGTTGTACCATCATCGAAGACATTTGAGCCTCGGCAGGAGAACCAGGCGAAGGGGCTGGTGACGCGGTCATTCCGTGCATAGGCGAACCCATTCGGCTTTGGTTCGTCGTAGGTTGCATATTCTGCTGCTGGTTGGGAACAGTTAACAGGTTTGTATTTTGAGGTGGTACAGTTCGCTGTGTAAAACACTGCTGTTGCTGCGTGAATTGTTGTTGCTGTCCGAGCTGATGCTGCTGCATGTTCTGGTTTGCTTGGTAAAGTTGTAGGGAAGCGTTTTGCTGTTGTTGGTAGTTCTGGAATCGTTTCTGGTCATGAAGGGAATGACTGCCGAGTTGCATGACCTGGCTGGAGGGACTCTGCTGGAGATGACCTGGCAAAGACTGGTTTCCAGAATTATTGTTGAAGGAGGAAAGACAGACGGACTGCTCCATTGTCGATGAAACGTTTTGGGTCTGGTTCGCGCAAGCTACAGAAACTGGCAACAAGGAATGTGACACGATTTCTTGTTTAACTTGCATCAACTCATGAGTATCAAGATTCTCCAACTTGATCTGTTTATTGGCTACTGTAGGTTTCATTATTGGAGTGTATGATTCCAAATTTTGTGAGGTACGCCGGGCAATCCAGAAACTCAAACAGTCACGCAGGAGCTCGCCCTCCTTCAGGCCAATTGCTTCTCCAAACTGAGCTGAAGACATCGTCAGTAGCATCTCCCCGTCGATCTGGATGGTCGGGCTAATTTCGAAAACTCCGAGGCCGTACCCTTCACTGCACTTCTTGAACCACAGTTTCACGTCGGAAACGGACCACTCCGACGGATCTGAAATGAGATACAAAAAACGGGGTTAGTATTTAATGCACTCAGACTTGGTCTTCGTTGACAGGTGCATGTCATAAAATAATTTTGACAGGCGCATGTTATTCAACTATTTGTGTGTTGAGCTGAAGCGATGTGTAGAAAATAAATATGATCTTTTGAAGTGTAGCTATGTGCAAATAACAAAACAATAGGCAACATTTTCTCCTTTAAAAGTATCGGTATTATAAGATGAGGCATTTGGGAGGCATAGCTACAAAGAAGGGCAAACTAGAGTGAGCAACCGGAGAGGTAGCAACTGTCTTCGCGGCCAAACAAGGTGAATGAACTAGGATGGCCTGCGCAGCAGTCGGTCTCTGGCTGAAGAACCTGCCTCGCAGGGGACGGCTTTGAGCTCACCAACAGCTTCTTCAAACAACGACCACATGGCGGTCAACAGCGCTGAATTCGTCGATCCTGTCACTCCGAAAGCAGGCAAGTGCGATATCGACCAAACTTTATAATGCACTGTTGTTTGATCATTAAGGAAAATTTATGTAATTCGTCTCAGTTTTGATGCAATATGATGATGAAAACCAATTAGACGCGCATTCTAGGTCAATCGCCGTTTCCGGAGTTGTATGCATAATCGACTGCCCCGTGCAGGCCGCTGGTGTATGACATCGAGCACGCGGTGTTTTCATCGTCTATGCCAGGTGTAATCATCGATACCTCCATGATAAGATAGGGCTGATTGAGCACAACAAACGATAGCGGTGGTATCAAAAACATTGTCATTCACATCAGCTAGAGCCCTGTCCTCTACATGCCAAGAACGCTCGTAAAAGACTTTGTGTTGCCGCTTGGCACTGACTACCTAATAACTGAGTTTCTTTCA
>SDVV010030952.1:0-11609 GCA_016164225.1 Gammarus roeselii
AGTAGTAGGTATAGGAGCAAGGCCCCGATTTTGTCCGGTCTACGGGAATTTGCACATATCATTTCACCGGGGTAGGACGCGATGCATGCAACCTTGACTCAACCGGTCCGTACGGGGGTTAGCGCAGAAACGGGGTGGGCGGGAGCGGAGGGTACCGGAACTGGTTTGTGCCCGAGTCACCTAACGGGTTATATATTTACATAAGGTTATTAGCATTTCAATGCTTGTGGGATATTGCAACTTCATTGCTTTCATAATGCACGTTCACTGCTGTGTACTCTGAATATTGTTTTTTAGGGGATATTGACAAAACATACATTTATAGGATTTTTTATTGATAATAATTTATTTGTATTATTTTATATTAAAAAAGCTCACTTTCCGGACACCTTCATGATGAATTTTCAACCTCGATGTCATTTTCTACGTTGCTCGCTGTTGTTCAATTTTTACATGTGGCATAGAATCAATTAGTTTATTGTTATTTTTTATCCGATTGTTTTGATCAGTACCCTGCGCTAAGCTTTACTTACTTCTACAGTATCTCCTCCATTCGTTTTTTCTATGCTGTGAGATTTCCGATGAAGGAAAATAGATACAATATTTACAGGATGACTGAATCATTCTAGAGAAGAATCACTTATGAGTATAATTGACTCAATCGATGTTTGATTGGTGGGTTCGTAGCGGTGGGGGGCTTGGGATATTTTGTATGTTTTGTTCATTTATCACTATACATTCTTTTATACGATTAGTGTGGTAGGTATGACTTATAACTCAATTTGCAGCCTTAGTGTGCGAACGGCCCTGTTTGTACCAGCCTGAAGGTAGGATTGCAGGCAAGATTCTGTTTCCCATCTATTTATTTCATATGTATATATTATCTACAGGAATATCATGTTTTTTTGTCTGATTATTGGCGAGTTTAGGTATGTATTGTGGGATGATGCAGCACCTACGGTCGAGAATCTATCTCCCCCATATTGCATTACCCAGTTTTGAAACACTTATATCAGTGTTCCATTGACGCGGTTTTCCAATAGCGAAAATACCTGAACGATATGGATTTACTGTAAGTTAAAATATTATGTTATGTATACTTATTAATGATCGATTTATCTAAGTTGAATTTGTATTGGTTCGGAATTTCGATCAGTTAACTCATACAGTTTTAGGCATTTTAAGGTATTTTAGGCTTGAAGCATCCATGTAGCAAGCTATTTCAGGCATAATTGCTAGGTTGTTGCATTATTGTGGTAGTTTTATATGTATATATGTTACATCTTTTACGATTAAACCGTGGTTACTTTCGTTAAAGAGATGTTAATTCAACCCTGTTGTGGACTGAAGTTGAGGCTAATTTTATTAAATTTTTGTATGTACTACACCGTATTTACAATAGGTTTCAGTTACGTCGCCTGCATGTCTTGGTATCTTATTCGCATTTCTTGTTTGTTTGGTTACATGCTTGTTCATTCTCCTTCATCACGGGTTTAATGTATGTTTTGGGTATGTTAGAGAATTATTCTTCTTCTTGCTTCGTTTCATCTCGTGAGTTTTAGTATAGGTCTTTCAGTTTTGTAGGTTCTCTGTTGAATTTCCATCTTCAATGCAATCTGTTGGTTATTTATACAATTTAAGATATATTACGTATGTATCTACATTATAGAACAATATTTCAGGTCTGATTTAGTTACATATTGTTTTTCATTTTTTAGTGTTTTATGTATCTTCTTTCATCCTGGTACAATATTTGACGTAGATATTATAGATGTAGAACACACGATTTGTTACAAATTTGGTTTTGCTGTTAGGGTATTGTATATTTATTGTACGACCATTCTTCGATATTTAGGACGAGTAAGAGAGTCCCCTAGGCAAAAGCTCAATCTGTTTGTGCTTGTTTGTATGAGTAAACCGATTTACTAGGACGGATTCCCGTTGTTCTACAATTTTATTGTCGGTTACAGCAGAGTAGAGAACCTCATTTAGATATTTTATATATGTTCCTGATATTAATTTTTTTTTCACGAGAATCATAGGAATGTATGTTTAAGAGGTGTAAGTCCGTACTGCATCTTTGTGGAATCTTCGTCATTGATCCCTAGCAAATGTGTAGTTTAACGTTTAGCTGATAATTTACTGGATGGAGGGGTCCTAGTGTAGAGATGATTTACACTCTTTGGTTGTCATTTTGGAGTTCATCTATGTTCAACGGGATGTATCTTTGTTCGATGTTGTTTAGAGACGATGGATTAACAGATGCGAGGTACGTCTGAAGTATTGTATCATGACTGGATGTTTCCTTTGAAATTTGTTATATATCAGTGGTAGATTGCTGAGAAGTGACCTAGTAAAGCATTATAGACTTCATTTTATGACACAGTAGGCTTGGATTTGTACTCCTTGTGGCATAGCATCAGTTAGGTCTAGGAATTTATTATAGATTTGATTGGTATGATAGTATAAAATAACATTACTCGCATTAACTCAACGTGAAATATCAGTTATTTTCGGTATGGCTGTTATGTTTGTATACGATCTTGGTCATGAACTAGATCACGTCGGATATTGGAGTAGGGTTCATCATCTGGATGCGGTAGGATCCACCGTATATAATAGTTAATCATTGTTGCTTAGGGTAGAGTAAAAAATCTTATTTAGCTATTTTTTAGATGTTGGTGTATATTTTGATTTGATATCATAGGAATATATCTGTATTCGGTATACATTTGCCTATTTTCATGGGATGTTGGGTATAAAATACGCTTATTTGGATGTAATGATTCAAAAATTTGGTGTGTTTCCCTCTCGAAATTGGATTTGGGTCCGGTTCCATATTACCTTGGTTTTTGAGAACTATTCTACCGGATTTGTGTTGAGTGTTAGTGTTGAAATTCTTCAATAATTGAATGTACATCTCAATTATGTTATCCAATCGCAGGAATTTGCTAGATTATTATTCCCGCAAATTTTACTTTGATAAATGTTTGTATTTCGTTTGCACTTTGAACACTTAGAAGTTTTTGATTAATTCAGGCTTTTTTTATGAGACTGCTTTCCCATTCAGAATATTTGACTTTTTCGACCATTCACCAGATCCACTTTAACATTTTTCACTGAAGGTCTGTAATGATTGCCATAATCCTAACTTATTCTAACCTAAAATTACCAAGGATTGTATATTATTCCCCGTTTCATACTTATGTTAGGTATTTTTCTTCATTGATTTAACCTTCATCCTTATCAAATCTATTCCCTTGACCCTGTAGTTTTACCAATCTTTAGCAGATTGTGTGCCTACATTTATATTTATATTTTTTTCCCTTCGCTTGTTACAAGTCCAGTAATATCGACCAGTCTCGAGTAATGTTAGGTCATCGCTCGTTTGTGGACTTTCGTTTTCAAAACTTTTATGTTAGCTTATCCCATACGTTAGTGAGTGTTACGAATGTTAAAGCGTTAGCAAGAATTATGTTCGGTTTTACTTTTGGAATATGATTTTTTTTGTAGTGTTGGATGTGCTGCTCCTACCATTTTCGTCCATTATATCAAATATTGAATAAATCCACTCTAACATTTTTTCATACAGATCTGCATTGTAATGTCCGCAATCCACAAGATCTAGGATATAAATCATGTCTAAGGAACATAATTGGCGAAATATATATCAATGTACGAGAGCATAGATCAAATATCGATGAATGCAAAAAGGGTTACCATACAATGACGAATACATTATTACCTAGGCAATCTAACCTATTCTATCCAATAGTTATGTAGTTTCATTCAAGTTTGATGCTTATGTATGATATTGATATGTATGAATCTCTCCACTAGGGCTGTATATTTATCATATCAAAAGCAGTTGAATACATTTCTTCAATTTAATCCAGCAAAAAACCTTCTGCAGATGTTTAGACTCCAGAATTTTATCGATATCTCTGTTATATGATTGGATGAGACTCAACAGGTAGGTTCCACAGGAACAAATTCACTTCATTTGTTACATTTCTAATGTGGGTCAGTTGTACGCGATATTAAGTTCAAAGATCTAGTCATCCTAACCAACTTGACCAATAATTATATATTTTCATTTAACTTTGATAGTTATGTATGGTATGCAGTTATTGATATATACATATGAACCCTCCCTCACGGCTCTATTTTATGTAGTTTTTTTCAATCCCAAACACCATGGACACACATGAACATTTTTGTACGCATTTACATGGTCGTTACCGTCACTGTGTCGGCACATGTGTCGGTAGAACGCTTATATGCAGCGTCGTTAGCGTCACTGTGTCGGCACATGTGTCGGTACAACGCATATATGCAGCATCGTTAGCGTCACTGTGTCGGCACATGTGTCGGTACAACGCATATATGCAGCGTCGTTAGCGTCACTATATCGGCACATGTGTCGGCACCATGTAGGAATTTACACACATTTTGCAAAAAAGTTACCATACACTGCCGGATGCATTAATACCTTCCCAACCTACCATATTTTTTCAGTCGATTTTTTCATGCATGCATATGATTTTTCAGTGTTTTAGGATTAATACATAACGAATATCTCCATATTTTGATCTAGCCTATTCACACCCATCAAAACCTAACTTAACCCAGCTTTATGTATGGGGTTCAGTCATTGCTATATACATATGAAGCCCTCCAAGCGACTCTAAATATTACTTTAACATATATGATATTTATTTTGTTGTCACTCTCATTCCATATAAGTTAGCAGGGAGGACCCATTTTCAATCTTAGATGGTTTGAATGTTACGGGTAATTCATATTATTTTTGATTTTGACACAATTCTTCGTCACTTTAACATATTATTCACACACATCATAACCTGACCTGACCTTACGTACGGTATTCAGTCATTGATATATACATATGAACCCCTCCATACAACTCTGAATATCACTCTGACATACATGTTATTTATTTCGTTGTCGCTCTCGAGTCATATATGTTACCAGCGAATCCCCCATTTTCAAACTTGGATGGATTGAATGCTACAAGTATTTCAAATTTGTATTCAGTTACATGCAAACGGACACATAGTCTCACACCATGTTTTTTTCTTAATTTACTTCAATATCTCCGCTTAACTCTACCACCTTTGACAACTTGCAGCTCTGAATTTTCATTTTTCTCTTGCCTATATTTTTCTTATCCTCAACGATGACTTCGTTTCAAGATCTGGTCGGACGCTGATTTATATCATACCATTCTGTAACACATCTAGATCATTTACCTCGAGCTAGGTTTTCTGGCATCATTTCAACCCTTGGAACAAATTTTTTCTACTGATTTCGAAGATTCGATGTTACCTCCGTCTGTCATGATGTTCACAATTCATTACTTAACCTTCGAGTTTAGGATAATATAATCATTTCATTGAGAACATACATAGTTTTTATTAGTATTTATTAGCATTATTTACAGACCTTGCTGCCATCATCAATATCATATACCTGGTTTTTGATATTTAAACAGCATTGTTCGTCATCCAACAGTACTTGTTATCATTATATTTCAGTATACTCTCAAAATCCATCTTATACTCCATCATATCTTTGATGCGGATTCCGAAGGCTATTCCGTTCCTGTGTGTCAATAAATGTATTACTTCTTCTTCTTGAACTTAATTATTCGAATCTTTTCCAATTCAAAGTCATTCTGAGTTTCATCATTGAGAAATTTTGCATACGTTCCACTTTCTCTTTTGTTCTCAGGTATAATCTGGTGTCTTCTACCTCAGCTGTATTACAATCATGATGAAGATTTTACCCTTGGATCATATAAATTATCGAGATATGCTTCTCTTATCCCCTCCCCCTCCTAAACTTACTTGCATACGTCTGTAACACGTCCACATTAGTTTCCCAATGCAGACATCCTTTTCCCTGCAAACATTTATGAATGATATCTCCCACTCTTTTGATTCTTGTTTGTCCATTCTGAGAACTGTTATTTTCCACACTTGTCAATATTTATTCGAACCGACTCATATCATCTTCGGAGATTTCTTCTTCCAGCACTTGTAAACAAAATTTTGAGATATGAATGTTCATTTTCTGTTTATTCTATGACGAAACGTATGTCTCCGCTTGTTCTCAACGTATCACTGACTCCATTTTGATTACCAGCTAGCTATTATAAGTTGATTACATGTGGTTTTTCGCAAAACATTTGACCTAACATATTTCACCTAGATCATCAACTGTGTATATGTATAGGGCTGAGTACGTATGTGAATGTGATTATTCAAGCGTATGTACGTATTACATGAGTTAAAAATGTATAAAACAGATTTAATATTCAAAATTTCAAGGAAACTTCAAATTTTCGAGGGATGACAGAGCCAAGTCTGTATTTTGCAGTGATAACTTGGCTATTTAAGTAAGGTGACATCCCTCGAAAATTTGAAATTTCATTAAAATTTTGAATATTAAATTTGTGTTATATATTTTTAACTCATGTAACTCGTACATACGCTTGAATATTCACATTCACATACGTACTCAGCCCTGTACATATACACAGTTGATGACCTAAAGAATAATGTTATCAGAAATGTTTTGCGAAAAACCACATGTAATCAACTTATAATAGCTAGCTGGTAATCAAGAATGGAGTCAGTGATACGTTGAGATCAAGCGGAGACACACGTTTCGTCACAGAATGAACAAAAAATGAACATTCATATCTCAAAATTTTGTTTACAAGTGCTGGAAGAAGAAATCTCCGAAGATGATATGAGTCGGTTCGAATAAATATTGACTAGTATGGAAAATAACAGTTATCTCAGAATGGACAAACAAGAATCAAAAGAGTGGGAGATAAAATTCATAAATGTATGCAGGAAAAAATAATTCTGCTTTGCGAAACTAATGTGGATGCGTTACATTCGTATGTAAGTGTGTTTAGGAAGGGGGGGAGGGGATAAGAGAAGCAAATCTCGATAATTTATATGATCCAAGGGTAAAATCTTCATCATGATTGTAATACAGCTGAGGTAGTGGACAACAGATTATACCTAAAAACAAAATAGAACTGGAACGTATTCAAAATTTCTCAATGATGAATCACAGAATGACTTTGAATTGGAAAATATTCGAATAATTAAGTTCAAGAAGAAGAAGGAATACATTTATTGACACACGGGAACGGAACAGCCTTCGGTATCCATATCAAAGATATGATGGAGTATAAGATGGATTTTGAGAGTATACTGAAATATAGTGATGACAAGTACTGTTGGATGACGAACAATGCTGTTTAAATATCAAAAACCAGGTATGTGACATTGATGATGGCAGCAAGGTCTGTAAATAATGCTAATAAATACTAATAAAAACTATGTATGTTCTCAATGAAATGATTACATTATCCTAAAACTCGAAGGTTAAGTAATGAACTATGAACATCGTGACAGACGGAGGTAACATCGAATCTTCGAAACAAGTAAAAGAAAATTGTTTCAAGGGTTGAAATGATGGCAGAAAACCTAGCTCGAGGTAAATAATCTAGATGTGTTACAGAATGGTATGATATAAATCAGCGTCCGATCAGATCTTGAAACGAAGTCATCGTTAAGGATAAGAAAAATTTTGGCAAGAGAAAAATGAAAATTCAGAGATGCAAGTTGTCAAAGGTGGTAGAGTGAAGCGGAGATATTGAAGTAAATTAAGAAAAAAACATGGTGTGAGACTATGTATCCATTTGTATGAAACTGAATACAAATTTGAAATACTTGTAGCATTCAATCCATCCAAGTTTGAAAATGGGGGATTCTCTGGTAACATATATGACTCGAGAGTGACAACGAAATAAATAACATGTAGGTTAGAATGACAGTTAAAGTTGTATGGAGGGGTTCATATGTATATATCAATGACTGAATACCGTACATAAGGTCAGGTCAGGTTATGATGGGTGTGAACAATATGTTAATGACGAAGAATTGTGTCATAACCAGAAATATTGAACTTATATGGAATGAGAGTGACAACAAAATAAATATCATGTATATTAAAGTAATATTTAGAGTCGCTTGGAGGGCTTCATATGTATATAGCAATGACTAAACACCATAAATAAAGTTGGGTTATGTTAAGTTTTGATGGGTGTGAATAGGCTAGGTCAAAATGTGGCGATATTCGTTATGTATTAATCCTAAAACACTGAAAAATCATATGCATGCATGAAAAAATCGACTGAAAAAATATGGAAGGTTGGGAAGGTATTAATGCATCCGGCAGTGTATGGTAACCCTTTTGAAAAATGTGTAAATTCTTACATGGTGCCGACACATGTACCGATAAAGTGACGCTAACGACGCTGCATATATGCGTTGTACCGACACATGTGCCGACACAGTGACGCTAACGACGCTGCATATATGCGTTGTACTGACACATGCGCCGACACAGTGACGTTAACGACGCTGCATATATTCGTTGTACCGACACATGTGCCGACACAGTGACGGTAACGACCATGTTAATGCGTACAAAAGTTTTCATGTGTGTCCATTGTGTTTGAGATTGAAAAAAAATACGTAAAATAGAGCCGTGTGGGAGGGTTCATATGTATATATCAATAACTGCATACCATTCATAACTATCAAAGTTGAATGAAAAAATATAATTATTGGTTAAGTTGGTTAGGATGACTAAATCTTTGAACCTAATACCGCGTACAACTGACCCACATTAGAAATGTAACAAATGAAGTGAATTTTTTCCTGTGGAATCTACCTGTTGAGTCTCATCCAATCATATAACAGAGATATCGATAAAACTCTGGAGTCTAAACATCTGCAGAAGGTTTTTTGCTGGATTAAATTGGAAAATGTATTCAACTGTTTTTGATATGATAAATATACAGCCCTAGTGGAGAGATTCAACCATATCAATATCATACATAATCATCAAACTTGAATGAAACTACATAACTATTGGATAGAATAGGATAGGTTGCCTAGGTAATAATGTATTCGTCATTGTATGGTAACCCTTTTTGCATTCATCGATACTTGATTGATGTTATCGTACATTGATATATATTTCGCTAATTATGTACCTTAGACATGGTTTATATCCTAGATCTTGTGGATTGCAGACATTACAATGCAGATCTGTATGAAAAATTGTTAGAGTTGATTTATTCAATATTTGATATAATAGACGAAAATGGTAGGAGCAGCACATTCAACACTACAAAAAAAAATCATATTCCAACAGTTGAACCGAACATAATTCTTGCTAACGCTTTAACATTCGTAACACTTACTAACGTATGGGGTAAGCTAACATAAACGTTTTGAACACGAAAGTCCACAAACGAGCGATGACCTAACATTACTCGAGACTGGTCGATATTACTGGACTTGTAACAAGCGAAGTGAAAAAAATATATAAATATAAATGTAGGCACACAATCTGCTAAAGATTGGTAAAACTAAAGGGTCAAGGGGATAGATTTGATATGGATGAAGGTTAAATGAATGAAGAAAAATACCTAACATAAGTATGAAACGGGGAATAATATACAATCCTTGGTAATTTTAGGTTAGAATGAGTTAGGATTATGGCCATCATTACAGACCTTCAGTGAAAAATGTTAAAGTGGATCTGGTGAATGGTCGAAAAAGTCAGATATTCTGAATGGGAACGCAGTCTCATAACAAAAGCCTGAATTAATCAAAAACTTCTAACTGTCTAAAGTGCAAACGAATTACAAACATTTATAAAAGTAAGACTTGCTGGAATAAGCATCTAGCAAAGACCTGCGATTGGATAACATAATTGAGATGTACATTCAATTATTGAAGAATTTCAACACTAACACTCAACACAAATCCGGTAGAATAGTTCTCAAAAACCAAGGTAACATGGAACCGGACCCAAATCCAATGTCGAGAGGGGAAACACACCAAATTTTTGAATCATTACATCCAAATAAGCGTATTTTATACACAACATCCCATGAAATTAGGCAAATTTATACCGAATACATATATATTCCTATGATATCAAATCAAAATATACACCAACATCTAAAAAATAGCTAAATAAGATTTTCTACTCTACCCTATGCAACAATGATTAACTATTATATACGGTGTATCCTACCGCATCCAGATGATGAACCATACCCCAATATCCGACGTGATCTGGTTCATGACCAAGATCGTATACAAACATAACAGCCATACCGAAAATAACTGATATTTTACGTTGAGTTAATGCGAGTAATGTTATTTTATACTATCATACCATTCAAATCTATAATAAATTCCTAGACCTAACTGATGCTTTGCCAGTAGGAGTACAAATCCAAGCCTACTGTGTCATAAAATGAAGTCTATAATGCTTTACTAGGTCACTTCTCAGCAAGCTACCACTGATATATAACAAATTTCAAAGGAAACATCCAGTCATGATACAATACTTCAGACGTACCTCGTATCTGTTAATCCATCGTCTCTGAACAACGACGAACAAAGATACATCCCGTTGAACATGGATGAACTCCAAAATGACAACCAAAGAGTGTAAATCATCTCTACACTAGGACCCCTCCATCCAGTAAATTATCAGCTCAACGTTAAACTACACATTTGCTAGGGATCAATGACGAAAATTCCACAAAGATGCAGTACGAACTTACACCTTTTAAACATACATTCCTATGATTCTCGTGAATTAAAAAAACATAACATTAGGAACATATATAGAATATCTAAATAAGGTTTTCTACACTGCTGTAACCGACAATAAAATTGTAGAACAATGGGAATTCGTCCTAGAAAATCGGTTTACTTATACAAACAAGCACAAACAGATTGAGCTTTTGCCTAGGGGACTCTCTAACTCGTCCTAAATATTGAAGAATGGTCGTACAATAAATATACAATACCCTAACAGCAAAACCAAATTTGTAACAAATCGTTTGTTCTACATCTATAATAACTACGTCAAATATTGTATCAGGATGAAAGAAGATATATACAACACTAAAAATGAACAATATGTAACTAAATTACACATGAAATAATGTTCTATAATGTAGACACATACGTAATATATCCTAAATTGTATAAATAACCAACAGATTGTATTGAAGATGGAAATTCAACAGAGAACCTACAAAACTGAAAGACCTATACTAAAACTCACGAGATGAAACAAAGCAAGAAGAAGAAGAATTCTCTAACATACCTAAAACATACATTAAACCCGTGATGAAGGAGAATGAACTAGCATGTAACCAAACAAACAAGAAATGCGAATAAGATACCAAGACATGCAGGCGACGTAACTGAAACCTATAGTAAATACGGTATAGTACAGCCAAAAATCTAATGAAATTAGCCTCAACTTCAGTCCACAACAGGGTTGAATTGACATCTCTTTAACGAAAGTAACCACGGTTTAATCGTAACAGATGTGTCATATATACATATAAAACTACCACAATAATGCAACAACCTAGCAATTATGCCTGAAATAGCTTGCTACATGGATGCTTCAAGCCTAAAATACCCTAAAATGCCTAAAACTGTATGAGTTACCTAATCGAA